>JAUYWI010069399.1:0-14577 GCA_034780595.1 Parotoplana pacifica | reverse complement strand
TGTATTTTTAATATTATTTTTACTTTGATAATTTATTGAAATTTGAACGGTAGTAACTTCTGGGACACCCTGTATATTGTTCTGAAAGAGAGCTAATATAATAAAACTATGTCTCCAGCTCATGGGGCCAGAATTTGGTGAAAATTATCTCACTCTATACTATTGTTTCTATGACACAAAATATGAAGAATGAAACAAATTGGAGTCACATTCTGGTCTTATAATGTTTACTCATCAGCCAAAGTGGTCCAGAGAAATTCTGAGAGCCAGAATGTGGATTTGAATTAACTCACTATACAGTTCAGTATAACATTAGGTGCATTTACATATTGTTTTTAGACAATTGCAATAAGATGAGAACCTAGTGAAATAGATTCCAGTAGTTCTTGAAACCACTGGTCCAGATCTAGTACTATCAATAAACGTTTTGAGGCCAGAATGTGGCTCCTGTTAGTATAATAGGTTGTATTTTATGTCTAGGGACAATAGTATCTGCATCAAATATTATATATTCAGCCGCAACATATTCTGGCTTCCAGATTTAAATACCACCAGTGAACATTTCTATAATGTGGCTCCAATCAGTTTACTAGTTAATATTTAGTTTCTAGGGACAAATGCCATTTATTAAGCTAATTATCACAGAATTCTCCCCCCCCATGACCTGGAGAAATAGCTTCCAGTAGCTCACAGAACCAGTATAGACTTATTTGAGGATATCCAAAGCCTTATAACAAGCCTGTTAATCCAAAAAATAGAATTACAAGGATTCAAAGTTTGCATTTAGAATCTAGAAATAAGCTATTGAGTGAATGGAGCCACCTACGTTTAGTGACCTGGCAAAACACCTTCCAATGGCTCTCAGAATCACTCTGGGTCAATTTGGCTCAGATCTTGTAACATCATAAACACTTCAGGGTCAGAATGTAGCTCCATTGAATTCAGTAGTTCATATTTAGTGTCTAGGGACTATAGTATATGCTTCTAATGTTCTCTATTGAGCTAACTTGCCTCTAGGACCTGGTCAGATAGCTTTCAGAATCTCTCTAGACCACTTTGGTTCATAGGTAAACAATTTTAAGGCCAGAATGTGACTGCAATTAATTTAATACGTCATATATTATTTCATAAATACAATAATATATGCACCTAATGTTATAAGAGATAATTTGAAGTAAGTTCTGCCCTGCCCCCTCCATGACCTGGAGAAATAACCTCCAGTGACATAAAAAGAGATTAGTCTTTAGATAAATTTGAGATATTGAACTGTTTGATGCCATATAAAGTTTCAAGGACCGGCCAAAACTGTTTTGGACAACAATGGCTCTGATGTTATAAAAAATTGCCTAAAGGGATTCTATGGGACTTTTTGCCTAAACACCCTAGATACCGTAGATAATAGTTTGCACTTAAAATCATTTCTGTGCTAATTTGTTTGTGGTCCATCTAATTTTTCCTTTAGAATGTCTGGATTATAAAGTGACCATCTGTTTTAGGTATTAAACCTACATAAAAATAATGGAGACATTTATTTTGCTCTTAGATCTATTTTTATCATCTTTAGCAACTACATGAGTTAGTTATCTCTAAACATTTAAATGGTTTTCAAAATCAAAATAAATGAAATTATTTATTGTGATGTAATGATTAGAACTGGCAGTGCCAAACAAGCCTACATTTTGAGGGCACGAATTACCGGAAAATTAAGCATGAAATTGTAATGTAATATTATGTTTTGATTAGGACTGGCTTTCTAAATAAAGTAAATAAAAACAATGGAAACAAGAGAAAAAACAAAGTACAGTCAGATACAGATGCTATATAAAAATCTGCAAGGTCTTGAACTTTGATTAAACAATTGCTACACAGTTAGATATTGTGCACAACCATGAAAAATACTTTCTCTAAAGGACAAAATGACTCTAAAATTTCGTTATAAAAGATTTTACCTTGTGAGATAAATGTTTTCTCAAATTTCGTCAGGAATTCCAAATAAAGCAAATCTTCTGCGCTAAGTGCCTCTTCACCTACAACCGCCTTCATTGCTTGAACGTCTTTACCAATAGCATAGCAGGTATACTGAAACACACAGATTATTTGTGAATTAACTTATTTAAAGCAAATGCTATGTAAAATAAATTATATTACAAACATAGTAAACTAATGATCGTACCAATTGATTGGAGACATCAGAATGGTCCTCTCTGGTCATATCTTCTCCAATAGCAGATTTCATCAGACGTGACAAAGACGGCAACACGTTTACGGGTGGATAAATCTAGATAAAAACAAATATATTAAAATGATGCCTTAATTTATTCAGTATAAATAAAGCAGACTGATACTGATATTATAGACAAAATAAAAGTATTGTATTGATACCTACTCAACTATCCAAAATGAAAAGTAATTATCTTATCCATTCACTTTATCAAATATTTAGACAGTGATGATATTCATAAATCGATAAAATCAGACATTAACCGTTTAAATTAAAGAAGGAAAGAGTTAACTGTCCTATACTACATAATTTGTCACTCTAGCTCACTGCAATGAAATCAATAAGTTCTATATGTAACAATATTCAAAAGAAAATCAAATCAATAGAGAAATGGGATACCTACCAACAAGTAACTATAAAACAAATAATATGGACATAAAGGCGAAATATTAAAAAAGTGGATTATAAAATAGAAATGTTGAATGAAAAGTTGTACCTAATTCTTAGTATAAAAAGAGGTCTGAGAAAGAAAAATTTTAAATATCATAATTCAAAAGTTTGTAGATATCTTTAAAAATAACCATTGTAGCCGCCTTACCTATAACTATAAAATGTAAAATACTAACTTGGCGGTTATGAAGTTGCCGATCAACATAGATTTGACCCTCTGTGATGTAACCAGTTAAATCGGGAATAGGGTGGGTAATGTCATCGTTGGGCATAGTAAGAATAGGAATTTGGGTAATAGATCCATTTCGACCTTCAACACGCCCTGCACGTTCATAGATAGTAGCCAAATCGGTGTACATGTAGCCCGGGAATCCTCGACGTCCAGGCACTTCTTCACGAGCAGCGGATACCTAGAGAATGGATATTGCTTGATATTCACCAAGTCAAGAAGACCATTTATTGTCTTGACCAACATTTCCTTGGTTCGATCGATATTATTTCAATCAGACACTATGATATAAACAAAGACACCTGGGTTCCAAATTTACTTCTTATAGTTAATTATTTCATTTACGTATTACCTTTAATGATTTAATTTAGGATGGTGACCTTAGTAAGAGGGATTTTTTAAATAAAAGATCACCTTGCTGTTTTGGGATACTGAGGCGGTGTGGGCAGATCAACTGCCTTTAACATTCAAGCAATAAACAGATTTTTATAATAATACATCTTCTTTTATTTACTCATCAACTAGCAGACAATATCCCTAGATTATACCAAAAAATGAAGTGTCAATACATTCAAGTTTATACAAACAATACATGTAAGTATTGTTATATTCTGCAAACAAGAATTCTTTTGGATTTACAATGTTTGATAGCGCTATTAGATTAAGATTCTATCTCATCTGACAACAAATTTCTGGACAACTGAATGGCATATACTTGGTTTCTTGTTCTAAAATGAATACTGTACTTAGATTTTGACACAATCAACAAAGTTACTTTAGATAAGTTGACTACTTAGAAAAATAATTTATCGTGAATTTACGAAGTGCAAAACTTAAATAAGAGAATCGCCTGCTTTTACTTCTCAATACTTTTATAAGCACCTACATACGATAGTACGACACAGATAGAAACTGCTATCGTGCTGTATCGATAAACCTATTGATTGTTGCTGATTCTATTCAACGTACATGAACTTTGGGACTTGATAAACAAAGTTAACCAGACGTATGAGCAAAATGATGATTCATACAAAGTGTAAGCATAGTGTAACTGATAATACTAAGAGATATGTATATAAGGATGACTCCACAAAATCAATAAGGTTTTCAAATCATGACAATAAATGCTTCACTCAAGTGTTCTAAATTTTCAAAATGATCTATGGTACTTTTAGTCAACAAGTTAATCAATTAAATTTCATTCTCTAGGATTTATTCAAAACCACATTATATAAGATATACCATAATGAAATGTTGTCTAGTCTTAAATAAATCATTATATTTTCATAGTACCTATCTTGATATTTAACAGCTTACCTCACGAAGAGCTTCGGCGTACGAACTCATATCAGTGAGAATAACTAACACGTGCTTCTCACATTGATAAGCCAAATATTCGGCCGTTGTCAAGGCAATACGAGGAGTAATAATACGTTCGATGCTATAACAAGTAAAAGGTAGCATAACAAACATTTTGAAAAAGCTGGCGACATTTGAAATATATTAATCTAAATTCATCAACATAAAAAATCGTTCAAAACATAATTTAAAGATTTAGGCACTCAATATTCTAAACATTTAAATATAAGATTAATAACTACAACCCCTTTCAAAAGTAACCGTAACAGTATAAAAAAGTAAATAAAGTCAGTAAAATATTGTTTCCAAAAGAATTCCACAACTTTTAAATGAAATTTTCTCCTATGTTTAGGCAGATGGCAAGGCACAATATTAGAAAATTTCATTAAAAAATATTGAGCCAGAAAATATTTGTGGAATTTGTTTGGAAACAATATTTTGCTGCTTTTTATTCACTTTTTTATACTGTTACGGTTACTTTTAAAAGGGGTTGTATTACATACGAAGTACCGATTGATAGTTATCAATTAACATATTCTGAAAAATAAAATATTTAAACAGGTGTCGTTTGCAATGTAAAAATCTTTGCTGGTTTAGCTTAACTTTAAAGTATGGATTCTTTATGCGCCTTATATGTAGATGATTTCCTATAGTTTGTGCAATTGGTGGTTTTGTTTAACCGGTCTCAAGAAAATTGTGAGTAAAACAATATTCATTGATCATCCATAGAATGTATTTCATAAATGAATAATTAAATAGAGAGAGTCTATCAAATGAACGCAGTTTTTAGGACACCCGGTCTAGAGTATAATGTGGTTGTTTAAACCAAATTAATAAATAGTGAGAGAAAAGAACTTTTAATCATGTTAATGGTGAATCATAATCATTTTATGTCGTAAGTTTTCTATCGAAGTTTCTTTCAAAGTAAACTGTTTGTAATACATAGTTTTTCATTATAGAAAAAAAAAGTCAGGACACTTACGTAGGGTCATTGGCTAAATTCAAGAACAAACACACATTCTCCATTGAACCATTTTCTTTAAAGTCTTGCATAAAAAATCGAGCAGTTTCCATATTAACCTATTAACATAAAAACTACAGTAAAATCAAGGATAAAACACCCTAGAGAAAAACTATGGTAGAGCTTCATCTATAGTTGATCACCTTTTCATCTGGTTTTATGAAAAACATTAGGTTCTTTAGGTTAACTATAGAACAAGAAGATAGAAAAAAAAAAACGTTTTTAAAATAAATGCATGAATTGATAGGTAATGAATGATCAAAGTGTGAAAAATATGGAAAGGTTTCGTATCAACCAATTTATATAGGTTTTTGAAATGGTAAAAGTAAATTATAAACAGGCAAACCAATGTTTTTTCAGGCTGTGTAGCCTAAGTTGTATAGAGTGAAATGAAATGTAAAATCTGATAGCAAACTAAAAACCTATACGAAACAGCTAGATGTAGCTAGCAACTTTGTTACTTTTGTTTATGTATACATTGGTTTACCTGTTTATATGTAGTTTACTTTTATAATTTCAAAAACTAGATGGGTTCATACAAAACCTTGTTTCCATACTTTTTTGCACTTTGATAATTCATTACTTATCATTCATACATTTCCTTAAATATTTTTTTCTATTTTCTTGTTTACGTTATTTTTGTAGTAACTTGTTTTATATTAGAATTTTCATAATTTGTGAATTACTTTATACTATAATTCTCTGGTGGTGATATAGGAGCGATATTTCAAGAAACTTCAGTTTGGAATACATACATGGATGACTATAGTCGTTTTTGAATACATAGTAAAACTTTATATTAATAACCTTTAATAATATTGTGTACTTAAATATTGAAAAATCAATAATATTAAATATCTCAGCAACAAATACAGATATTTATAGAATTCATTTTTGCTTGAAAAATATTAATTGTCAGTGATTTAATTCTAAAATGTGACATTGATATTTATCATAAATACTGAGTAATAAACCTAAATGTGAAAAATCAATAATTGTCGGCTCTACTGTATATGTAGGTCAAATTCGAAGAAACCAAACATAATGTTGTAAGTAATTGAAGGGAGCTAAATAATATTTGAATGATTGAATATCAAATATTTGTATTACTGTTCAGTGCTAGTCCATTCAAAATTGTTTTCGGCCTCTGGAACTGGTTCAAACCAAAGGTCACTTGAAACTTTTAAAATATGTTTCTCTTATAAATTCAAATCAACGTACCAAATTTCCCAGTAATTGGTTCAATAATTTCAGTGATAGGAAAAATTGGCCTTTAAAACTAACCTAAAGTTATAAGAATCAATAAAATCATACAAAGGTCATTATAGGTTTAATAACCAAAAGATACATCTAGACGTATGGACAAACTGTATCTTATAGCAACCAGGCCAGTAATTTTATCACCACGATTTTGGATCTGAAGAAAAAAGCATTTTTTGAAAATGGGTGTATATTTTACTAACTCCCTATGAAGGGCATCCTACACTATGATGATTTTTACATATATGTCGATTAAATAGTTTTCAAGCTATGAGCTTCCAAAGTGATTTTTTAAAGCTTAAAAAAACACCCCAAAATGTATTATAGACCAAACAGGTAACAGCATTAACTGCTACAAATTAAGATACCATCATTGATCTAATAGAAAAATACTGCTTGGTTCCACCAAATTGTTATTACTCGTCTTCTCTTTGTACTTTGTGTTTGGTAATTAATCAATTCTATGTATTTATAACAACGACAATAGTCTACGAATGATTTTTTCCTTAGAGCTTTTTACTACATTCGTGAAACACACCGAACTTTGCAAAGTAGAACAAAAGAACACTTATCTAGTAAAAAGTCCACCTTTGAGCAAAAACATTTTTCATTATTATTTCCATAAACTACATTTCTCTAGTTATTTTACAATCAGACTTTAAAGACTGCTTCAATTTTTTAACAAGTAAAAATTAATGTCTTCTTTCTATTTATGCATTCTTACAGATTTTCATTTTTCAGTAATATCTTTTGAATTGATATAGACTAATCATAAATAGAATACCTAAATAATTTGCTTATTATCTATTTTCAGTAGCCACTAATATTCACAAATTTAACTAGTGATCAGAGCTACTCAAAGGTTAAAAGAATTAAATCTACTGTGATTAAGAAATACAAAGATCCAATCAACTTACACCCATTGCTGCAAACACAATTGCAAAGTTCTCCTCATGACCATCTAACACACTCTTATCAGGCATCTTAACCAGACCAGCTTGACGACAAATCTGCGCAGCAATTTCATTGTGAGGAAGACCAGAGGCAGAAAAGATTGGAATTTTCTGACCACGAGCAATACTGTTCATAACGTCAATACTGGAGACTCCAGTCTGTATCATCTCCTCTGGATAAATTCGAGACCATGGATTAATTGGTTGACCTTGAATATCCAAGAAATCTTCAGCCATAATCGTGGGGCCACCATCTTTTGGTTTACCAGATCCATTAAAAATTCGACCTGAGTAAAAATGACAACATCAATATAAATACACTTGTTGTTTACACCACAAGAACTTATAGCCTATCATTGATATTTCTTATAATTTTTTTTATGGAATTACATGATACGCCTCATAAACCTTTAATAAAAGCACTGATTGTATGCAAAAGTGCACTCTCGGATAATGGAACAACTACGCCATAAATTGAATTATTGCATTCTACTTTTAGTAAGAGAAACTACATGTACCTATTGTCTACGTAATTTTGTTTTTTTAATTAGTGGCGAATGTGATTAATACTCACGACTAATAGACATTGAAAATGCAGTTTATTCGTGATTTTTTAAAAACTGAATTGAAATAATTAAAGTTGACAGTTCGTTGTTTGCTTCTCAAATTAGAAGACCTATTCAATAATTATTTTTGTTAGTCTTGGGGGCTTCGCCCCTCTAACCACAACAGAATATGCAAACATATTAAATTAGACACTATAAAACATTGATAAATTACGTCCGCACAAATTAGAATTGCTTCATTTAGATTTCTTTAAAAACGTAAAATAAGTTAATTAGATATATCTTAATTTGTATCTAAGTTTATTATGTAACCTAAGTAGCTAAATATATTACAAATTAATTATTGCATTTGAAGCTTTGTCTCGACAAACATCAATTATTAAAATGTGTCATGTGAATAAGCTAACTTGGAAAGGTTTTGTTGAATAGTTCACTATTATTTAAAACTACTTACCCAACATGTCCTCAGATACAGGAGTTCGTAAAATGTCTCCTGTGAATTCACAAGTAGTGTGTTTAGCATCAATACCACTGGTACCTTCAAACACTTGTACCACAGCACGTCCTCCACTGACTTCCAGAACTTGACCACTTCTTTCAGTTCCATCAGCCAATGTGAGTTGCACAATTTCAGCAAACTTGGGAAACTTCACTTTGTCAAGAATAACTAATGGACCATTCACACCAGACACCGTTTTATAAGCTATAGTATGTAAATTAAAATATGAATGAAGCAAGAGATCCTAGCTATAATTCTTAATAACTCACATATATTATGTAGAACATTGTATCACTGTTTTGATGTTAGATTGATCTAGTGTAGATTTTATAAAATTTGTAGATTTTAGTTACTTAAACTTATTTAATATTTCAATAAGATCATTTAAAAATAATATTGTGGTGGTTTATATTATTTTTATAATTCTTTGAATATGTCTGTGAATAATAATACTGCTTAAAATCAAAATAGTGTATAATAGCACTTTTGATAACTTAAAAATATAACTTTGTCAGATAAAATGTATTAAATAATTTAATTTAAAATATCAGAAGATGCCATAACTCAGAAAGTGGTAATATTAGAAAGGATACCATTGCTAGAAAAACTGTTAGTAGAAATAAGCCACTTGAGAGAATGTTGTTGGACAGACTTCTTGCTAGATAGATTTGTATTTTGACTTAGGTACATTAGTCAGGAACATTAATCAGAGAATTGTATTTAAAAGAATCATCTCCTCAAAGAATGAGATTTTAAATAAAGTTATTTTTATAGAATTAATTTTAGGAATAAAATAATATAATAGAATTTTTGCCAGAAATAAATAAACAGTTTAATAATAAATTAATCAGATGAATATACAATAATATTTTTGCCCTAAAATATAGGGTGAACAGCATATGTTGTCCAATTTTAATGGAATTTTACAAATATAAAATTAGAAACTAAATAATTTTATGGAAGCTCTGTGATTATTTGTGGTATTTTTTGTCTACTTATCTTTTTTATAAGCAGTCAAAAATTATATAAATACTCATAAAGAACATAGACAGCTTCTTAAAAATAAGTTAGTTCCTATACTTATTTCTTAAAATTACATACCATGATAATCAGACAAGGTATGTCATTCACCCAGTTACTGTATAAGTGTAAATTTAACATTATAGATGGTATCTAGACTTTGTGTTGGAAAATTAATAAACTTTTGCTAAAATCAAGTTGGAAGTTGGGGGAAAATATGGACAAAATAACAAAGTTCTTTATTTTAGCAACAACTACTATTTGATAAATGTAATTTGAAACCAATGAAAATTGATGTGTTTTTTTTGGTAAAAACAAATGATTTTGGAGTATTTTGGCCAAGTATAAATTTAACATTTCAGATCATAGGTAGGAGGTACCTACCAATAAGATGTTGAATGGACAATTAATAAAAGAGGTTGATAGTGGTCAAAAGGCTAGCTAGTTAGAAAATTAGTATGCTCATAGAAGATTTTATTTTAATGTCATATTTAGAAGTCACCCCTTATTTATTTGTTTTAAATTTTAAACCTACACCCCATATAATATATTTGAATGTTTTCTGCAGTAAAAATTTATTCTAATATATTCTTTATTTTGTTCAATAATGTTTTTCATACATGATTATAATTAGTTACCCAAATTAATATATCTAATTATATTTAAAAGAATTGCAAAACAACTTCTTCTTTATACTTGTTTGTTGTACCTTATGATTTTAACCTACTATAGCTATAGCATTCTATAATTTTAAATGCAAATGTTATAGAAAAATACCAAAGTTATACTGAACATCGATTTTTATGAATAATTATTTATAACATTATTCCTGATCCTATATATAGGGTTGTATCTCACGAATGAACTACTATCTAGCTAGATATCAAAGGATATCTATGCAACAGTTGTAGCAGGCATGGCCATATTTTTATAGTTGATCAAATCATTTTTTCAAACCTAGATTTTTGGTTATTCAGAATATTAGGTAAATTTTACAAAGAAATTTAATTTGCATTACCATTTGACAAAATAAAGTTTAAATCATTTGTGTATGAAACTAGAAATGTTATGGATAAGTATAAATATGATGAACTAATATTGGAACATTAGAAAGCATTATTATATATAATTTTGCTTATCCCATTAACTACAACATAAATTTGAAATATACTATTCCATCAATAAAATAATCAATCAACATGTTGCAAATGAGCAAGTTAATTTTACACTTGATGTTATAAGAGAATAGGAAAATAATAGAATGTTAGCAAAATATTTGCTGCAAACTCTGCAGACAGAAACATTGCTACAACTCAAAGATGCTTAAAAAGATATTAAAATTATAACAAAACAGCTTCTCAAAAAAATAATACATATAACACAGTATTATGAGTATAACAATGACCAACATCAAATTACAACAGAAATGACAACTGTTACAATGGTGATAGTAGCCAACTCATGGATGAAGAAGAAACCGAAAATGTAAAAAGGAGCTCCACACTAGCTACTTCAAACAGACATACTAAATTATTTAAGTCCAAATTGCTCAATGATTTATATCAATTATATCATGAATTAGATCAATTTAATTAATCATAAAACAAAATTGTATCTTAATATACCATAATATTGTGAAAGACACATAGTTATCAAGTTCAATATTAGAAAATTTATCCATTTTATTTTTCTTTGAAGTCAGCAAGTAAAAATCTTTAAATAATAGCTGAAAAGTATATTACTTACTTATTGAAAATAATAGTACTTATATACATAGCTAAACCAACATTATGTGATATATCACAAAGAATAAGTTAGCATAGATACATAGAAACCTTATTGAATACAACTTTTATATATTTTAGCTAAAGTCTATAGCTAGAATTCCCAGGAGCCATCAATATTTTTGGAGCTCTTGGGCTAAAATAAAGATTCTATAGATTTATAATCACATGCAACAAATTGTGCTCTTATCTAAATAGTAACAAAACAGCTATTAATCAACCTCACAATGTGGAGTACAATATTGATACCCACTCAAATTGACTGAAAACTGTTAATCCAACTCTCTTATTTGCCAATATGAATGTATTAGTTAATTTTCATATTTCATCATTGCACTCCTAAATGTCAACAAAATAGCAACTAAACTTGATGACAATCTTTGGCTCTTGGTTGATAGGCACACTGCTTAGCTTCCAATTGTTCAATAACACATGTCTCAGTCTTGGATAACTAAAGAAATTCTTGATGCTTGATGCAAAAGACAAAATCTGTGTTTGCTCAACAAAAAATGCAATTGACATCACTGAATATCAAACAGCATCATTCCATGTGACAAAATTAATTAAAAGCAAAAAAATCCTATCTAACATCTAAAATAACTTCTTCTGAGAATAGTGTTGACATTAAGAATTTTTTTAGTGTGACATCAGCTCTTGTGTCAACCTCTAATATAAAAACTATCCACAATGCACTTAATGACATTGCTGACTATTTTACAAATAAAATAGACCTGATTTATAAAGTTCCTGCAACTTCAACAAACTATGTCCATCCCATACATGACCACTCTCCTCCACAGCTACTCAAATAATTTGCTTCAAACACTTATGAATAAGTTAATACTATTATCAAAAGCAAACCAATTAAATTATGAAAATTGACCCAGTCCCAAATAAACTACCAAGAAAAGAGTATCTCTGAACTTATTCCAGCCATTTTTTGTGACTGTAAAATTGTTCCATTGAAGATCCGACATTCCATTCCCTTTACAAAATTGTGACAATCATTCCACTATAAAAATGCTTCTGCTGAGAGCAAGGAATTATCAACACATTTTTTGTTTGTACTTTAAAACTATCAAAAGAGTGATTAAGTACTCAATGTCTGTACCACCACTTCACTCTCCACAACCTTCTTCCAATAAATCATTGTGCATATCAACCTAGCCACAGTGTTGAAACAGCTCAGATTCATGTCACAAATAGTATTCTATGTATTCTGGATGTGCTGCAATTCTGGTTCATTCAGTTTTCAGTGCAGCTTGTGACATTATTTATCACAAACAACTCTGTTTCCATCTTCTTAATTGGTTTGGAATTAACAGTGATTCCTTAACTGGAATAAAAACCTATAGGGTGTCTTAAAGTTGCTGTGCAGTGAAAATGTTTTACTTCAACTTTTATTTACAAACTAATTTTGTATCCCTTGTATTACTGCCAGATTAGCACTGCTCATTATTGCACATGCAGTGCAGGCATATTTCTGTTTGTGTGTTCACTTGGTGCAGAGAGCCAATAGAAAGTGGACCAGTCTGCAACCATTAGTACACTGTCATTTAAGTTTGTGGTTCATTTCTACTTGTCTACATAATTTTGTTGAGTCACCAGTCAGGCAGTTAATGAGCAAAACTCAGTTGGCAAATTCAATTTACACAATCACAGCAATTATCATCAGCCTATATAGAATTTTTTATAAATTAATATTGTTTTGCAGAGTAATAATGATATTGAAGATTGAACAATGGACTTTCCTAATTGAACATGTGTTCCACAATGATGGGAAGTTCACAGAAACCATACCACATTTTTTCACTGGTCAATTTCAAAATGCTGTGTGAAATTTTCTAACAAAATTTTGTGATTAAATCTTATAAAACATTTACACAGCACAATGACTTTTCAGACAATTTATTTTCATGTGCAATGGTGACAAAAAGTCCAGAAAACACTCTCTACTACATTGTGTTTCATAAAATAGCATTTTGGATCACTTACCTTTCATTACATACACCACTCCACTAGTGTTCTTTTAAACTTATTGTAAGCAACTACCACCTCTATACAGTCTAGATTCAACCTCCTAACTGAACACCTGTCTTGAAGAAACCATAACTTGGATAATATTAACAAATTGAAAGTGAATTAATTCTTAGTTTACAAACTCCAGTTAGAATTAACACCACAAATATTAGATACCTTAGTGTCACACTGAATAGTACACTTAATACACAAAAGTGTATTCATTATATTTGTTATGTTGGGTATCATTGGATCCAACAGATCAGAAGTATATCTAAGTATCTTCCAACTGAAAATCATGCATTGATTTATTACTTCTCACCTAAATACCAAAATTGCACTTCATATAAATCTTCCAAACTGTGACATCCAATATCTCAAAACTCTGCTGCCCATCTTATCTGTAGTGTGAATATATAAACTCAAATAAAATTAAGTCTTAAAGTCTCTCCACTGGCTCCCTATAAATAGTGAATGTTTGGTGTTATTTTTAAAGCATAAAAAAGTCTCATTATGAAATTATAGTCATGAGAAGTTTATTTAAAAAAAGATAAAAATAGTATAAGTACCAAAAACTGATCTTTAAAACTTTTCCTATATATTTTAAGACATTTACTTTTAAGTTATGGTAACATATTATTTAGTACTTATCAGTAATATATATTTTTTACAATATTAAATAATAGCCTTGTCCCTAACCATTTTAAAATATGGGGTGAATCTGGAAATTCCTGGGGCAAAATTGGAAATGCCAGGTCCAAATACCAAAATATACTAATTTATTTTAGATCATTGTAACTCAAAAAATAATTGAGATGGAAAGCTAAATTAAAATTCTAATTAATCCAGACAATCAGAACATTTAGTGTTATTTTTGAAACATAAGAATATTTCATTATGAAGCTAGTCATCAGAAGCTTATCAAAAAATGTATACCAAAAAACAATCTTACAAAACTTTCCCCATATTTTTCAGACCACTCACTTATAAACTTTGGTAACATACTATTTAGTATCTATGACATATATTTTACAAATATTAAATGATAGCCTTGTTCATAACCTCTATAAGTGGTAAGAGCCATTTTAAAATATGGGTTAAGCTTGAAATTCCAGGTCTAAATACCAAAATATACTAATTAATTTTAGATCATTGTAACTCAAAAACTAATTGAGATAGAAAGCTGATTTAATATT
>JAUYWI010069388.1:0-14580 GCA_034780595.1 Parotoplana pacifica | reverse complement strand
TTAATTTGCTTCTAAATTTTGGGGTGTAAATACACCCCACATGAGCATTCAGCTATAACAAAGTCATAACTTTGTTCGGCAAATGACTTTTAAGTCGTCCTTAACCATGATATTTTATCTCATAGACTTAGTAAAAGTCATGCATTATTAATAACCAAAGTTAAAAGGAATTGTAGATATGAGCTATTAAACATTTCTGGGGTGTGTATACACCCCACAGGAGCATTGAACTGTTTAAATACTTACTTTTCACTTTCTTTGGAGATATGCAAACTAATTCTTTCTTCGTATTTTTTTCCCAATTACATGTGTTTGTATTTTAACTGTCTATTTTATTTTTACTGAACATTTTACAACCGTTATTAATTTAACATTTAATTTGAAATTAATAATAATTTATTGGGCAAAAGAATGAGAAAGACTTATATCGGCATTTAGAAATCGTTTGACTTCACAATCATGAAAACGATAAAGTCTTGGTGCACTTGCAGCTCGATTTGGATGCACCATACGCGAATACTTTTGGTGCTGAAAATCATTATAGGTGTACTGTTTATACATGACTGTAGCATCTGGTCTAGGGTTCTGTTGTGATTGCTGAGCACCAGTCGCTGAAGGGGGAAATTGGGCATGACTACCACCGCGACAGATGGCATCTAGAAGATCATAGGAGGAACTACCCTGACGAATAGACAGAGCTGTTGGCGTTTGGGAGTTATAAGTTGTTTTTCGGGTATAAAATGAATTATTAGCCACTGAATTTGATATTGTCGGTGTTTCCTTTTGTTGTAGCAAGGATGATGTTTCCTTTTGCTGTTGCAAGGATGATACCACAGCAGCAGTTGTATCCTTAGGGGTGCTGGTATCACCATTATTTACAGGCGGTTTATTTGTAACTTGGGCAATTTGAGAATTGCTATTTGTAGCAGGCTGATAAGTAGAAAATAGTGGCTGTTTAACTGGTTTCACTTTCATTTTTTGACTTGTGTTAGGTAAACCTTCTGGTTGAATTCGCCGCAGAACTAAACGAGTTCTTGAGTCAGAGAGATAATTGTTCTCAACAATGGATGGAACTAATTCATCGTCTGTGGAACTACTATCATCGCATGAACTGGAATCAGAATCTGAACTCTCTATAATAGGTTTGGTACATTCAGATTCAGAAATCAATTCATCGTAAAAGCTAACGGACTTAGATGTTGTAATAGGCTTGTTAACATTTTTATTACTTGTAGTATTAGTTAACACCAAAGAATTTAATTGTTGCTGTTCTAGGTGCGTAATTTTCTGGTTGTTAAGTGGTAAACGTTTATAATATTCGTTTCCTGAATCTTTGGGCTTTGAGATACACGTATTAAGTGGCATTCTCACGGCAGATAGACAACCACCTTTGGTTTGAAAAAAGAATGGAGTTCCGCTGAGATCTGTGGGATATAATTCCTGTACGACTGTCAATGGTTTAGCAATTTCACCCTCTACTAATTTTGGTTCTTGTATGTTTTTGGTGGAATATGTACTAGTTGTAGTTCGCTTCTGTGCGCTTCCAAGGTAAGCAGAAGTCGAAGAATTGCGTGTATTGTTAAGACGGCTGCAATATTTTGCTGTTGTTTGTTCAGATGCAACAGCTACACTTTTATTGAGATTGATTGCACTAATCACGCGATTTTCATCCTGACTAAAACGAGAACTGCAACCTTGAACAGTTAAATGGGAGGTAGTAGTAGTCATAGATTGTAAATCAATCGATAATCGTTGAGCAGGGTTATTAATATTTCGAATTTGATTAAAACTATCAATTTCTACAATGTCACACATACCCTGTTTTGGACTGACATAAACAATTGGTCCTTGAAATTCTGGCGCATTGAAGGACTGAGATGAAGAGGTAAAGCCTGATGTTGACAGTTGAGAACGAGCACTTAAAGGAATACCAGATTGAAAACTAGTAGCAGAATTCGCGCTATGTCTTACCGAAGTTTTAGATCTTTGAACAGCTGACTGAATAATTTGAGTATCATTCGTGGTGCTATCCACTGGGCCAAGTGTGGCTGGCAAACGGTGTGGCTGTGGTATGGACACAGAACGTTTAGAACTAGAGAGACATCTTTGAAAATTAGATGGTTCTACTTCTCTTTTCTGTTCAGAACACTCTTCTATATTTTCAATTTCAGTGTTATTTCTTATTGAATTCATTTCATATTTATAAGTTTCACCTGTTTTAGGAACTGCAGATTTGCCCATAACAATATATTCCGATAGCCGCATGTTTGCCGGAGAATATTTTTGTAGAAGGCAAATACTAACCAGTTCATAAATGTAAATAATTGAAGCACATTTTTCTAAAATTTGCTATTAAAATTTTATAGTTAATAAATTGATTAGCACAATTAAGAAAAAGGTTTCCATCTCTGTTTAAAAAATATTCACTTTAGATCATACCAACCAATGAAATAGAGTTAAAACACAGCTTCATTTATTGTAGTTTTCTGTAATAAAAGTTAACAGAGATTGGCAGTATAGGCATATGGTATGGCAATTTTAGTGAACTAAGAATAAAACGGTTTTTGTATTGCTCTGCGTGCGCTTGGTAACAGTAATATCCGGATTAACAAACACGGGGAAATTTAATTCAATGAAATTTTACACTGCATTCTAAATATGAATATGTTTCGTATGGTTGTAATGTGTCTATTCAGTTCTGTTAGAATATTATTGCCACAGAAAAGTTTTAAACATTTTTATTTAAATTTAGATTGATACAGCAGGTTTGGATCACATACGCACGCAATACTATATCTAACTCTATAGGTACGTATGTAATATTGTATCTGAGTGAATAGCCTTTTTGTGTTGGACCAACTTAAATAACGCAACCACTTGATTAAATGTCTGGCATCCTATTAGAAGGATGTTTACTATCTAAGTTAGATTTCATAGATAATACTTTTTTAATACTCGTTTTGAGGTTGAAGCATCTATTTAAAAATTAGCAAATAATTTTTAGAAGTTAGTTGATATTTTTTGGTAGAAACACATCATCGTTCACTTGTAAAACAAGAGTTCCTTTCTACAAGTAGATGTCTTTCATTAAACATAATGTATATTATACAATATATCTAAATAAAAGTTTCCACTAGTTCAATATGAAACATTATGTCTATTAGCAAAGAATCGCAATGTTTTGTTGTATTGTCACTGATTCACAAAACTATGATATTGATTATTTTCACCAAACCTCTATTTTAAAATTACTGATGACGTAGTTATGGAGTAGACAACTTGAAAGATTGTTTTACATCAAATAATCTATTTAGTGCTAATATCCTTTTGTACATTGTGGATAAAACTAAGTTTCTTTCTATAAGAATCAGACAAAAGTACAAAAAAATCAGTTAATTAGTTTTGCAGTTTTTGGGATATTCGCATTTGTATTCTCCAACATGTGTCAAATTGAGCCCCCTTTTGCGGCTTCCATGGTTAATTTATATAGATTGTTATAAAACAGATAAAATCTTGACTATTACAAATATTTCATTATATAATGTTGCACTATGTATATTATACATATATTAAAGCGATTGCTTGTTGTTCCATTTAGAATCTCGGCAATTGCACAAAGGAAAGTTACAACATTGCTGCAGCCACGGACGGTATATTAACCGATGCCAAGCAAATTGGTTAGGAACAGGTTTAATACTTGCTGAATGATCAGAAATGGCTTGCTGGAATACAGATAAAACCTCCTGATAAAGTTTAGAGTCATTGTTCGGATCAAGGGCAAAACGTTCATAAGGGTCAGCAGTTATATTGAAAATTAAAGGTGGATCATGGTAAAATACACCGTCTAAAATAAAAAAAGATACTAAGTACTTATCGCTTTAAGATTGAAACAATTAAATTAGAATTAATTTTTCGAAATAAATTGATTTTATTTTACATACATACATTATAGTGATTAGCAAAAAAACAGTCCTAATTAGCCTCGTTTTGATAGGGAAATGTTCGGGCTGTTCTAGGCATTTATTAGTAATACATATATTAACCCTTGGTAGACTTCGCGTTTTTTGTATTCCTGGTAGATTTAGGGGGATGGAGATGGGGTGGTACCACCCTCCCTAAACTAACATACTTCCCATGGACCGATTTGGCTGAAATTTGGCACACACCTTCCCCATAACAAATGAGAAAGATTCCCTTTTTAAACATTTTAAAAATCAATACCGGGCCTTAGCTAGTGGTCCTATAATGTCACCAATGTCAGGATGTTTGTCCTTTTCGAGTTGGCATACTTCCCAGATTAAGCTGGAATTTGGCACATATGTTCCTTGAGTAAAATAATTAACATTTGAATTGGCACTTTTTCAAAATAATATTGATTATTGATTTTTTAAACTAAAATTTATTGTTTTTTTAATCAAAATTACAAAGATGCTTCTAAAATTGAATACAACCATCCTTTTTGTTTCAATTTTGGCATTAGAAATTATGTATTAGAAAATTAGGTTCATCTCATAACTGGTATACAAGAGGCCACCTTACCACGGTTGGTCCGTAAAAATCTGTTTTTTTAAATTGATTTGATTATGCTTAATTTATGACTCTAAATGGTTTAAAATAGTAAAACATAAAATGAGAAAAAAAGCAAACAAAGATTTTCTTTATACCTACCTAAATTCTGAAGCTAGCAGACAAAATTTTACCTTTGATATTTTCTTAAAGCCCTATTTGTAACAATTCCAAATTGTTAACTCATAAATATTAATTTATGATATTAGAGTATTCATTCCAACTAATAAGTTTCATAATTGCAATTTCAATTAATTAATCATATAAATCAATATAAGTGAACGTTTACAGTTCAAATTCTAATAGTATAAATTAATTTGCGTACCTGGTGATCCAGTTTTGCCAGTGTCATAACAACCACAAGTAAAAGAACATCCTTGAGTACCTTTCTTCCATGCTGGTGTTGCTAATCTCAATTTCCACAATGTTCTACTGATATCATTCGTTTGCCACCTGGCTCCGTGTATAGCATTTCCGCAATAGTGAAAAAGAAACTTATGGGGAGAAGGTGTACTGACTGGCCTAGTTAATAATGGAATTAAATTATATCCATCTTGTTCTGCAATAAATTATAAGAAATAGGATTACAGTTAATTCCTCAATACAAAATTTCTTTAACCATTCATAGTCATACCTAAAAAAATATAGCCCCTGGTCACAGTGAGGGGATGTACGTATTCCCCCCTCCTAGTATTTCATATTTCCCTTGTATCGATTGGACATCAATTTGGTACATACACTAAATAAACCCCTAAGAAAATATTGCATTGTTGCTATATAAAACCATTGGTTTTCACTACATGAAAGTTTAGAATGTTCTCTGTCACAATCTTTTGAAATATTTTATTTGTTATAAATTTTTCGATTCAAAACAAATTTTAAAAAGTTCGTTATTAACTACGTGAGTGGATTTCAAACATTTCTAAATGTCAATATTCAGACATTTAAAAAAATCAATAATCTAAACACGATCAAATCAGAAAGTTAGCTATCTTTTAATAATTATGACCCAACCAAAAACAAAACAGCTCTAACACAGCCCTGAAAGAAGGGTTGAATATAGGTACTGGTCAACGTTTTAATAATATTCAGACCGAAAATACTATGCAAAATAAAAACAATGAACTGACTAAAGACATTCTAAAAAGAAAGCGAAATTGAGACAGCCATTCGTAGTATGAATGATAACATAAGGCTGTCGGTTCACGATGAAATCTCTAAAGAAATAATAGAGGCATGCGAAGATCTAGGAATCAACAAAGTTTGTAACAGCTGAGAAATATTTCGCCAAATGAAAGAGTCAGTTTTCATACCTTTTAAACTGTAATAACTATTGCATAATAAGTTTGATGAGCCAAATTATACGAAAATCATCCTAAGAGTAATAATGGTAAGAAGTAAGAATAAAATTCAGAGCGAAATTGGATAGGAACATTTCGGTTTTAGAAAAACAAATTAGGGTACAAGAAATCTCATTTTTGTCATGCGAATACTTTCAGAAAGGTGTACTGAACAACAGAAGGATTTATATGTTGACAAAATATATTGACAAAACATGATGGAATCATAAGAGATTTGGTCAATCTGGGCATTGATGGTAGATATAGACTGCTACAAAACTTATACTGTCAGCAAAAAACGGCGATTTCAGTTGGCCTTGCTCTTAGAAACAAGAAAAGATTTTTGAAAAGCAACATCTGATCAGTACTGCTATGAGACAAGATGGCTTAGAGAAAGTATCGCTGGAAGGAAAGATTCATGGGTGCAGAGCAAGAGGCAGATAATTTATCTCGACGGACTAGTTGCTGCCTGTACTGATACTCAGAGACTAGTTGCCCACGTCAGGACCTGACAGGGCACTCCAAAAAGAAGCTATCTCTGTTAGAAAAACGTGTTTGTGATTATTAATTTTTTTCGTCAAAAAATTACAATTTAACAATGTTTGAAGTCCACTCATTACATGAAAGTCTAGAATGTTCTCCATCACAATCTTATAAAGTATTAACTATTTAAATTAATGGTTTTATATAGGAATAATGCAATATTGTCCTAGGGGTTCATTTATTATGTCAACCTGGGAAAGATTCATTGACAATTTTCTTTTGTCAAAAATTGAAGTTTGTTCAATTAAGATCAAATTTGATGTGTAGATCCAGAAAAAAATTGAAAAATTATTTTTGGGGATTATCCATTTTGGACAAAAAATTCAATAGTTTGGGCTAAAATCACAAAATTCGCTCTAAAATCGAAACAAAACGTGCTATTTTGCTGAAACCTGAGATTCAAAATCCAGAAGACATCTAAAACAATGTATTAAATTTTGATATGATTCCTGAAATATGAGGTCCACTAAAATTGAATTGTTAATAAACTGTTTTCTAAGGCAAGTTAATCAGCGATACCCATAATCTATTATAAAACTTCTGCAGCAGACTTGAGCTCATTTGGATAAAATCCTACAAGATATTATAGAATAATTTTTATACGGCTGACCCTTTTTGACATTCCCCCCCACCCCCAAATACCACAAAAATTATGTTAAAAAGGAAAATCTTACCTAAATTTGAAGCTCTTAATACGTGGTTATTTTATGCATAAAAATAATTTTTACAAGTAGATATTCTACTAAAAAAACATACATATAAGAGTCTATAATTACAATTACAGATTTTGCTGTATTGAATTTTTTTACTAATATTGGTGTGTATCTATACAAATTTTATTGATATGCCAAGTACACATATTTAACTTTATCCAAAGTCGGAAATTGAGGTCCACTGATTTAGAGCTCAGGCCTGAAAACGTTTTAAAAATGGAATTTAAAAAAATTCTATTTCAATGACTGAATTCAATTAAAAATCACTGAAAGTGATTTAGATAGACATATTAAGCCAATATAAACCATTTTAAAATTTATTAATTCACAACATTTCGACCAAGTGAAACGTTGTGAATTAATAAATTTATACCAAATTGTTTTTACTATTTTATCGCCAACCGACTTAAGAGTATTCTATAAAAATATTTCATTAGAAAGTTTTAATATACCATCAGTTATATTAAGTTGCGTATACCTTTGGGAGCAGTTTCTTTAGTATTCATTATCTCCATCAATGTTGGGAAAATATCAAGCTGGCTAGTTGGTTCATTTGAGTGACTTCCTGGTGGAATCTTACCAGGCCATTTGGCTACGGTGGGAACCCGAACACCTCAATCAACTCCTGCCATCATTTTGCCGCCATCCCATGGTTTGTTATGACCTCCTGCTGGTTCTCCTAAGTAATTTGTTTCTTCCACATGCCCACCATTGTCCGAACTGAAGTAGACAAAGGTGTTGTTGCTGAGTTGGTGTTTCTCCAGAAACTTGGTGAGCTGTCCAACCGACCAGTCCATCTCCTGCACATTGTCTCCATACTGGCCATGTTTACTGGAACCAGCAAATCCAGGTACAGAATTGTATAAGAAAGTGTGCACCTAAAAGTGCAAATTAAAGATTTGGAATTGACCAAATTGAACAACAATAGTGGATGTTATGAATTCTGTTGCATGAAACAAATAAGTGAGATTTTTAAATCTTCAATTTGAATCAGTTCAGTTATAATCATCTACCTATAGGCTGGTTCGTAAAATATCTTTAGTGAAAGAAAAACGTTCCCTTAAATTCAGTTTTTATAATGAAAAGATGGATGTCCCAGCTAGTGGTTATATGACAAATTTCACACATTCAGATAAGTTTAAGTAAAATATTAAAATGAATTTTATTCAATTTCCAATACTTTTAGTCCAATCAAGTATCATTCTTGTGGGAATTATGAAATACATAAAATAGCATTTATTTGTACATATTTCAAATTAGATAATGTTGTCATAAAGTAATAATACCTATATTTTTACCTGAAACCAATTGACTATTAAAAAGAACGGTTGGTTGTTTCTACTGGTTTCTTCCATAAACTCTTGAGCCTCCCAAACCAATCTCTGTGTTAAATTTTCAAATCTAATTGGCTGCTCCACTATATCAAAATTACGGTGCAGTATACTGTTCACATACTTGGTCAATCCATGCGGCAACAAGTATAAAAATCCAAATATCAAACATGTCAAAGAAAGCATAAACAACATCATGCGTAAGGAAATAAAGCGCACTTTAAAAAACAAACCAGAAACACTGACCACAGCAATAAAGGTGAACAAAATGTAAGAGTCATAGTGTTTAAAATAACTCAATATAACGGATTCGTCCTTGTCGCCGAAGTCTTTAACCAGAGTCAGAATGCCACCATAGAAATAGTCAAAACCTTGTTTCAGTGGATGATGACAAAAATCATCACGTGATTCACAATGCAAACCTAAATGCCATTTTCCTAAAATAAATAAATAAAATTATATAAGAAAAGTAAAATTAATAATAAATGCTCCAGATAAACAAAATAAATTAAACACATCGAAAATTAAAAAAGCTTCCACATATAATTGGAGAATTGTATGCTTTTAACATTTACCAATGGTCTTAAGTGTTGAATATATAAACTTTCTTTAAGTTTTATAGAAAAGTCAGTGGAACTAGAGTCTAAAAAGGCTAAAATTATCAAAAATATTGTTTCAACGATTACATTGTAAAGGTGTTCAGAAGTATTAGAATCAGAACGGGATCTATGTATGTTCCTTTACTCTTACGATAAGGTGCTTTGATCCTCAGAGCAAGAAAATGAATAAACCATCTTAGAATAAACCCTAGATTTTAAGTTAAAATAAGAAAAGAGTTTTCTAGTTTCATTTCTTACACAATTTTCTAATGGCTTTAGCATATTCATTTGAAATATTACCAAAATAAGGAATACATAAGATGTTAGTGAACTCAGATTTACCCTGTGAGACATTATTAAAAAGAGTGTACAAAATTTATACTACAGGAACCGCGGAGCATAGCAAAAGCTGGGGAGGCTATAATCCTATAGGGGGTGCATACAAGAAGGAAAAACGATTTAATTAATGAAACATTTATTTACATGAAGTGTGTCTAAAATAGTTTTATTGTTTGAATGTGTTATTGTTTGAACTCGATTTAATGTACGAACAACAATTAACGAATACAGAATAGATTTAGACAAAGTGACCAAAATATTTCCGCCTTTTGTCATTGCAATTAGCAAATTGGTGTGCAACAGATTTATGAGATATCTTAGCTGACCGGTCCTTGTTAAATCGCTCCTGACTCATTTGATTGCGTAGCCATGCTTTTAATAGTCTTGCTAAAAAATGTTCTTTCACCTGTTGACCATGATCAGCTTGCAGAGAACTGTTACCTCAGAAATCATCTGCATCTCACAGTGGTCTAGTTGTTTCATTGCTTTGCGAATATCACTGAAGCATTGGACAAGTGTCTGGCATCATGATACGGAACATTGGAAGTTGAATAGCCAGTTTTTCAAAGTTGAGATCATCATTATTTGTTGCAAATATTTTTGTATCTCTGTGTATCAAATGCTTCTGAATTAGCCGCTTTTACCAGAATTTATTCCATGGTAGAATACGTCACAAAATCTTTTGGTGGAAATATGACGTGTTACATGACGTCATAATATCAATCGCTTCAAAATCTATTCGGCGATAGAGGTCTTCAATGCTGTCGGGATGTGTCCCTTTACGTGACCAAATTTCGAATCTGGTGGGAGCTCGCTTTTACGTGGCAAAGTTGGTTCATCAAAGGATTAGTGATTTTTTGCTTTCCGGACAACAGTCTGATAAAATAAGCAGAAAGCTTCAGCTATTCTCATTTTTTCAGAACTTGTTTTTTTTATAAGGTAGTAAAAACTTTTCTGTACCCTCTTTTTAATAATGTCTCACAAGGTAAACCTGAGTTCACTAACATCTTACATTCCTTATTTTGGTAATATTTCAAATGAATATCCATTAGAAAATTGTGTAAGAAATAATGTATGATTGTATATAACACTAGAAAACTCTTTTCTTATTTTAACTTAAAATCTAGGGTTCCCACACTCTTGCGCTCTAAGGTTGTTTATTCATTTTGTTGCTCTGAGGCAAACCCTTAAGACACATCATGATAGTAAAGGAACATTTTTGAAACAAATTGTTTTATAACTTTCTGCTGGATCAATATTTTTTTATAAAATTTTCGATAGTTGATGAACAGGTACCACTACACAAACCATTTAATTATTTTTTAAATAGCTGTACAGTAGAACTTTTTTATTCAAAAGATAAAAATTGTCAAGTTTTTTGGCTCTCAGGTTGTAAACTGGTCATAAAAATAAATATTTTTAAAAAACCGGAATATATGTATATCAACCTATAATGCATTTGCAACATATTTACCAAATATTAATCAGTTCTATTAATATTGGGCTTCAAAATTGAATGTTTTGCGAAAAGAACATTTTGGCCCAACCTCATTTTTTAGAAGGCTTAGAGGGTCAAACTTTTAAAAAAAATTCACTAAAAACTCTCAAGATAATTTGCTATACTGATTCCAATTTTCATGGCAATCGATTTAGTCGTTTTCGAGCAATCTCAAAAACACCTTAGTAGGGTAGTTTTAGCCTCCCCCCGTGGGACTAAGAGGCATTAATGTAATATTCATTACCTAACATTACCTACACACTAAACCGAATCGGAAATATGACGATAAAAGGTAAATATGAAGGGTAAATTTTCTTACAAAATATGTACCCATTGGGTAAATATGATCAAAAATTAAATATGAAGTTAAACCTTTTATCGTCATATTTACGATTTACAATATCAGATACAGATGGCTTTAAACCTATTCAGCAGGCTAATTTTGAGTACTTCCGCACTATTTCGTGTATAACCAAGATACACTGGTACATACCTATTAATCCAGTACGGTAACCTGTTTTTTGTGCAATTTGAGCTAATGTGGTTTCGTTTGTTGGAAGCCCTGAGGTTGATGCTAACCAAGTTATTACCCGAACTTGATGTGTTGAAGCAAAACCTAAAACAAAATAGCTGGGAATAAAAAACGCTGTTTATTTATTAAATTTAACAAAATATTGGCACTGCAACGATAAATCAAATTGTGAAACTGAGTAAGGTTAGTCACAGGGTTTTTGAATGCTTAGTATTATAGAATAGTGTGTACATTATAAATTTACAACTTTACAACCAAAGTCACTAGTTATTTTAAACAGTGAGAAACAAATTTCATTTGCACCTTTTGGCCAAATGTATAATTCTCCTGGCACAATACAGCTGAAATTTATCGAATAAAATGTATAGCTACTTGCCAATTCTGATGGGGTATTTTCCAGTGAGCATGGCAGCTCGACTTGGTGTACATACTGGCGATGCTGAAAAATGCTGAGTTAAAACTATTCCATCTTTTCCAATTTGATCAATATTCGGGGTTTGAATTGTATTATTTCCAAATATTCCTATTAATAAAAATAGCATTTTCATGTAACATTTTTTTCATATCCACAAAAAGTTTTATACAGTTCGGAGTATAAAAGGTGTGTACAAATTGTCTTAAAATGAAAGGTAGTATATGTCTTACACATCATAATATACAAAAATTAGAATACAAATGTGATTAAATAAAAACATGATAATAATAAAATAAATATCTGAAAATCGTCTTTATTGTCTTTATAAATTGCCTGATTCCCTTTTCAATTTATTTCATTTAGAAAGAAGAACACCTGACCAAAAACAACATAAATGCTATAGAAATATGTAAATTAGAAATAGCTTATTTAATTATTTGTTCCGGGTGCCCCGAAATACTGCTTGAATATAGATTTGTAACGGTTTTACTGGAGAACCAGTCTTTTTATGCGACACAGAGCGTCTTAAATATTGGGGTGGCTCAACATAAAATCGGAGTTTTGGTCAAAGAGGATATAGGAGAATGTTTACCTTTTTGGAAATTACCTTAAATTTTGCATACAACGATCTTTATTTAATAACATTTCGCTCAATTTGAGATTGATTTTGGAAATTATTACCTTTCCATAATTTGTTAGAAATAATTACCTTGGACCTTGATTTCCAAAAATTGATAAAACAGACAGGTACGTACATATAATTACCGGTACTCGTTTAGCCGACTAGATTACAATAAGACTATTATGTAAGATATAATTATATTTATTAAAAAAATAATAACAACTTATCTTATCTTAAATTTGTAAATGTTTGCAAATAAGTTTAAGTTGACTGTAAATGAAGAATACACACAAATAATATGTACAGTAATATACTTATAATTATAAATAAGCATGTTTTTGTAAAACATAGATTCAGAATTGAATACATGACTGTACTTAGGTTATTAATATTCAAAATGAACCGAACCAGTTCTTTCTATTATCATTCAAACCAACAAAGTCAGCCAGAACTTTCTCTAAATCAACAGCATCTGTTCTAGTTTTGTGGGCATATAAAATAAGTAGATTATTCATCCGTTCTTGGCTCATTGTATTTCTCAAGTACGTTTTGAGACGGCGGAGAATAGAGATTGATCTTTCTGCTGTAGCCGTAGTTATGGGAATTGTTAGATAAATACGTAGTAAATTATCTACTTCGGAAAACATAACTCGGCCAATTTTTGATCCAATGAGAGCTGCACTGATTTGGGAGATGTGAGTAATTGGGAGTTTTTGATCCATGGATTTAAGAAAATCGGGAAGCATTTGTAGTTGTACAAGGAGCCTGTCTTTGTTTACATCAGTATGGTACAGTGTAGTAAGATGGTCAGACATTGGAGTTGGACTACCATTGGATGAATTTAGTAGAAGCTGTTCGATTTCTATTGCTGTTGTAAAGGATGTTTGAGTGAATCGTCTCTCTAATTCTGATATTGCCAGGTCGTGAACTTCGTAGTATTGCTGTCTGAAATAGTTTTTAGGATCTTCAAACTGAACAGGCTGTTCTCCATCATCTAGTCTGCGTGGTACTTTTTTATATCTAGGCAAAACCGCTGGATCTGTCTTGCCCGAGGCTTCCGAGACCACTTCATCGTAAAAGACAATAAACCGCTCCTCACAACGATTGCGTAAATAATAACGTGATGCTGTTTTGCCTGCTTCGTTTGCAGCCTGAGCAGTCATATCTTTACTTTGTAAGACAGTTGCGAGTTCTTCTGCAGGGGTGAATATATGAAGTGCTAGCTTCAAGTCAAAATACGTCTTAACTTTTATGCATTCTACTCAAAATAATATTCTAATAAGCCAAAAAATGTCTGGTATCGTATGATACTAGTTGCTATGTGGGGAGTATTTCGTCAGACATTGTAGATGTAAATACATAACGACAGGAATCAAACTTACTTTAGGATAGAAAGCACGGTATAATTTTCGATAACAGCGACAGTAATCGAAAGCGATTCAGTAAGTTGGTGTTATTGGATAATTCAAACAAAGGATATGGATTTATTGTGCTTAGACAACTAAGTGTAGTTCGAAATACTAAAGAAGGAAAAACAAATAAAGATCTATAAATTTACAAACTTATTCACTGGACGTAATGGCAATTATTTTCCTATTACATTTAGTTATACGAGTATATCTTGTCATTGTATAATTGATTATGGCGTTTTATATATTCAACTGTAATTTAATTGTTTAGAACACTAGAATACACTAGATAAAATACAACTTAAGAAACTAAAAAGGTATAATTTACAACAAAACTAAGATATCAATGTATGACATGGATATTTGATTAAGTGTTCTGACTTATCATGTAATTGCGGTTTTAATAATAGTTATAAAAATCATCAAAATGACAACAACCATGGAAAAACAGGGATATGTTGTTCAGATGAATGTTAACCAGACTTGTATAATATAGACCATATGAGTAAGGATTAGATAGAGGTTTGACCAAAGATTATTAATTAACAATAAGATTTACCCTATAATTTGGCTTAACCAAAGGAATGACAAGGAAATAATGATCAAAGATGAATTCTGTATTTAAAATTGTATATTTGAAAAAAAAATTGTCCAGGGGGGATTTTATTATATG
>JAUYWI010069377.1:0-14581 GCA_034780595.1 Parotoplana pacifica | reverse complement strand
AAATCCATCAGATGTATTCAAATTCATAACCCACACTGGGAGGACTACCCTTTTTACGAAGAGTAGGTGCTACAACAACAACATGTGTGGAATTGGCCGAGAGTAAGTCAGCTGAAACTGGGTTTTTCAGCGATGGTGGTGCTATAGAACTTGTCGTTGGACTGCCCATCTATGCTCGATCCAAAGTAGAGAAGCTGGTTTCTTACTTCCTTAATGTGGCTGCCTCGCTACCTGACTATAGTTATCCCGCTAAATTAATGCAAGAGTTGGTTAGTCGGTGCAAGGTGAAAACCTACCCAAAGGAGGTGGTATACAAAGCCTATAATGAGTGGGTCACAATGCCTAGGCAGTATATGCAACATACTTGAAAATATAACCATTAAATTACCGTCTGCGGTGGCGTTGTCGATCGTTACAGGGAATTCGCGGGCGTAGTTAAATGTTGCCTAGATTTCATTTAAACAAAGTGTTATCTATATAATGTGATATTTGAATTTTTAATTTTAAGTACTACACCAATTGATCATATTCTAAACAGATACACCTCTTTGTGAAGTTGAATGAAATCAGGAACGCATATTTCATTTGAATTCAAGGGCCATTTTCCGTACAAGCAAGTTTGACAACAGATTCAATCACAACGACGGGAGGTCATCAAAGATAAGTAGTGTTTAATCGACTCAGAATTCAATTCAGAGGCGATTGAGCTCTACTTATTTTTGGTGACCTCCCCCCTCCTCTAGTTATCGAATCTGTTGGAAAATCCTACCATCTTTGTAGTCAAATAACCCTTAATCATAGATGTATTATATAAAACAAATGTCACATTTATGACCATGTATCTCCTAAACTATGTACTTGACCGATTTTGATAAAATTTGGCACACCTACTATCCGTGTATGAACAAATGGTGTGAATTTAAGTCAGAAAATGATTTCAGCTTTTAATGAGAAAGGGTCAAACTGTCCCATTTTCAACGATCCTATAGAGTCCATTAAGCAAGGTTGAGCTTTGGAGCTAACAGCCAATTGACATTGACATAGATATCAAGACCATGTATAGAAGCATAGATATTAAGACTTTGTATAACAACATTGATTGATTTAAAGACCCTGTATAGCTTTTGTTATTCAAGTGATATGTCATTGATAGGGTTCAATAAAATTCTTACTCAAGGTCACATTTGTATTTCATCCCCAGTTTGATGCAGAAAGCAACATCTCCACCTTTGATGGGATCCCTTGTTGCGTATCCACGTTTTTAGGGTAGAGATCAGATCATCATAGTCGTTAAGTTTGTCCTTGGGGAACTAGGCTCCCTGCATACAGCTTATGATATCTAAGCTATATTTAGAATGTGACCTATTTGAGACATTTTCAATATAATTTTAAAATTAATAAAGGTAATTCATTTCTTCATCTGGATGTAAATCAGCAGGTGTCCGATTCTGTAAAATACAACAACTTTCACAGGTACCTATCAAAGATGAAAATTTTGGCAGGTTTACTAGACGGTCCGACCAGCATACTGTCACACTTTTTATAGCAGGAATAGAGGATGACCAAAAGGACGATTTCTTTTTATGATATGAAAGGTTAGCCAATATGCTTCCAGTCTTGAAGTCAGGCACAAAATAGTCAACATCTTACTTGTAAGTACATTATTTCAATTCTTTTTTATATTTAATTACACCTTATACACGTATTAGGTATGAACAATTTCAAAGATCTTTCTATTAAAAGGGATGAACAATTATTTTTAGTGTTTATGCATTATCATTGATATTTTGTGCCTGTTTGGAGGAAATGTTGGCTTTTGATCAACCTATAATAATTATTACTGTGATAGTGTTCAGTGCTTCAATCTTTCATTTTTCAGAGGGGTTCATGTGAATACCTTAGAAGAGTGCAAAATTCGAAATTTTATGTCAATCTCTTTGTTAATTCCAGATATTCAATATGTAGATTTTAGATGCTCATAGGGCTGTATAGTTTTGTCTTTTATATTGACCAGTCTTTGGATTTATTTTTAATTGTGGTCAAACTTAAACTTCTATAATTTTTTTTGTATCACATGTACTTTAAATTTGTAACTATATAGACTTTGTTAGCTTTAATTTATGAACAAAAGATAAATACTACTACATAACTAACAGCGCACATAGGTACAACTGTGAATATAAAAATATGTATATCGCTCAGGCTCATTAGACTCAACTAACTACCAACTAAACCATCGAAAAGTAATTGCAGAGGGTTGGCTGACTAAAATACCCTTTTCACCTCTAAATATAGAGTAGTAGAATTTCTGGTTTTAGATGGAAGATGAGGTAAAAATCATGGTATGTCATTTAGGTAGTGGACAACATTGTTTTGCAGACTGAATGTACCTTAACAACATTGGAACAATACTGATTAACAGACATCGAGAATCAAGCAAATGAAAGAAACATTCAGAAAGAGAGAAATTGACGGACAAAACCTCTGGATTTGAAAAATGGATTAGGACTGAACTCAAGCCTGGATGGATGCTGATTGTTATTTGTCAAGTTTATACAAGTTAGCTGCTGCTAACTGAATGCTGGCTGGCAGGGAAGAAGCGATGTAAGTGTATGCACGTTGTCGAACAATGCTGCCTGCGTGACTGAGAAGGCAAAGCAAACAGTGGGAAAAGAGGAATTTTGTGTGGGTTAAGAAATGTAACTCAGGAAAATCAGAAATGTAGGTCGACGAGATACATAGATAGTAGGTATTTGTCTTATAGGTGCTGCTTAGGTACTTCTATTCCTATAGAAATAGTAATCGTATGTCGATTAAGCTGTAAATCTATAATGGTATGTTGTATGCGAGATGTAACATAAAGGATTTCTTGTGTTGTTTGGTAAATGCACAGCTAGGAGTGCCCATTGTTTCACGTATACTTAGGCTTGCCTAACTAATTCGCATTAGATCATCCACATAGAATTAATAAAGGCTAAATGACGTAAATAGCACTGGGAGTAACCTCTTTCCGGAATTAGATTGCCGTTAGTATCCCAACTAGGGCAGTTGATCAAGAGGTCTTTTACTCTGTCATTCCTGCATTAAGTATATTTTGGATCTCGAGCTTTCCCAATTCTATCTCTTCTTCTTCTTTTGCTATGAATGGAGCCCATACAGACTTGCTGGTTGTCCAGAGGAAGGACTCAAATTTGTCAATGGCTTTATCAACGTTGTTGAGGATGTAAACTCCAGTAGACTCTTCATCCGTGCCTGGTTCTACCGGGGCAATTCCCAGCCATCTCCGGCTCACGATTGCAGTCTGAGCATAAGAAGAAGCTATTGGCCCTCTTTATACGATTCCGATAGCTGTAGAGATCATGAAATATCCAGTGCAGTTGCTTACCATGTTTTCTTGATTTTTTAAAAATTCTTAAAAATTCTTTGATTCTAGTTTTAGCAATACCCCGAGGAATCATTATTGTGGCACCCTATATAAATTGCAAATGTCATAATGCCCATATGAGTCCATGCTTCGGTCCCAAGTGACGTGAAATTGAAGAAGGTGCTGTGTAACGATCGCTACATAAGTAAACAAAAACAAAACAATAACCATTAAATGCGATTTTACCTATCTCGATTTCATAAATGTTCCTTGATTTTTTTAAAAATTGATTGAAACTTCCCTGCAGTTGTTGGCATAGCACAAGCATTTTATTTGATTTGTCTTTATCCATTCCTATTCGCACTATTCCTGCCAGTGCTCTATATGTAGAATGAAATCTTTACTGCAGCAAACATACAAAATTAAAAATTTAAATCTTGCAAGACTTCGACAGTGCTAACACCATATTTCGTCAATACATGTTGTTTCCTCAGTGAGAGACTTCTTCTTCTTCTTCTACACCTGGTCCCATTAGATGGGGTCGGCGGCCTGAATCATCCTCCAATAACCCCTGTTCTGAGTATCCTCGATCTTGCATATTTTTCTCCACTTCTTAATTTTCTCCTAGGTCTGCCTCTACATCTTGTTCCTGCTACCTCGCTGTTCAGTACCTCCTTCACAGGGTTAATCTCGTCCATTCTAGCTACATGTCCATATCACCTTAACCTGCTCGCTCTGACTTTCTCTATAATATTTCTAGCTATCAGTTCTTTTCTATTTCTTCACTCTGTATTCTATCATATAACGTCACACCCCTAATCCTTCTCAGCATTCTCATTTCAGTCGTCTCCAGAATCTTCTCCTCCTTCCTCCCTATTCTCCAGCATTCTGCTACATAAAGAATTACTGGTCTTATGACTGTTTTGTACATCTTTACTTTCAACTTTCTTGGTATTTTGTTATCGTAAATAATGTTGCAGATTTGTCTCCACTTAGTCCGCCCTGCTGTAATTCTTGCTCTGGTGGTGTCTTCTGATTTTCCTTTTGCTTCGATTGTGGCACCAAGGTACTTGACTTTTTCAACTTATGTCAGTTTTTTTCCTTCTCTGTCCCTACTGTTATTGCGGGTGTTCAGCATAACCTCAGATATCCCTGTGTTAACCCTGAGGCCTCTTTTTTTATTCTTCTCCGCCAATCTAGCCAGGTATTCTTCTGATAAAAAGTAATTCTGAACTAACCACATCCAGCACCACTACAAACAACAATGGGCTTAGACCAGATTCTTGATGCAGCCCTACTCTGATAGAGCAATGTTCTGTTTTGCCATACTTAGTACTCACCACAGTTTTTGACATCTTTGTATGTGGTCTTCACTAGTCTCACAAGTTTCGCAGTGATACCACATTTCCTCAAACACCAGTAAACTAAGTCTCTTGCCACGCGATCATATGCTTTTTCCAGATCTACAAAGGTGATATGTATACAAATATTTTCTTTTTCTAGGTATTTCTCTTGCAAAAATTTAATGATGAAAATAGCATCTGTTATAAATTTACCAGAGCTGAATCCAAATTGCATTGGGTCAATTTTGATCAAGTCTTAGTTTTTTCAATTATTTATCTACTAATTTCATACAATGCTCTAGCAGTTTGATTCCACATTTTAAAGGGTCCCCTTTCTGTTTGTACATGGGTACAATTTCGCTAGTTTCTCAATCTCCCGGCATCCGTTCTTCTTGCCATATTTTGTTCCCCTGGGTATTTGATTAGGTCTATTGTTACTCCTGATGGCCCTGCTGCTTTCTTTGATTTCATCTTTTCCATTAAATTCATCACTTCTTCTCTGGAAAACTGCTGGATAGGACCTTCACTGGTTGGATCTCTTCTTCATTCTATCTATTATTTTTCACATTCAAAAGATGGTTAAAATACTCGCCATCTCTCTTTTATTTTACTTTCCTCAGTGAGAACATTCTCTTTACTATCTTTGATCACGCATATTTGTCCTACATCTTGCCTCTTTTTCCATCTCTTCTTTGCTATGCTACAGCTCATGTACCAAGTCACACCAATCTTTTAACGTAACCTCCCTAGCCGTAGAAACTGCTCCCTTTGCTTGCCTTTTAGCTTGTTGTATTCTTCTTTACGTTTGTCTCTTCCATCTCTTTACCATATTTTAAAAGCTTGTTTCTTCTTCCTAAGAATTTCCTGTAGTTCTTTCTTCCACCACCATGTCTCTTTGTGCTGGTTTTTGGTTTCCTTACTAGTTCCACGGGTCTCTCTGACAGCCTCCAGTATTGCCTTCGTTTATGTCTGCCCTGCAGCTCTCTATTGTTTCAATACACCCCATGTACTTTTCCTCCACTTTGTTTTTATACTCATTCACTTTCTATCTTTTCAATTTCCAAATTTTGATTTTAATTTCTCTGACCTGCTTCCTGGGTCCTTCTTTTTTAATCTGTGTATGCCACAAAGTAGTTGATATTGGGCATCAACTTCTTTCCCTGGTATCACCTGCAGTTTCTATACCATTTCTGATCTTCTCTCCTAGTTATAACGAAATCGATCTGGGTGATATTTCCTCTGCTTTTGTATGTTATCAAATGTTTAATATTTTGTGTGAAGAAAGTGTTGACTAAGGCTAGATCTAAGCTCTCCATGCTCTCTAAGATGCGCTTACCTTCTCCATTTCTTTCCCCTAATCCTTTTCCACCATTGGCGCTTTCAAAACATCCAGCTTCTCTTCCTACGTGTGCATTTAGATAAGTTTCATCCCTATTTATGTTAAGAACCGATTCTTCAAACTCTTGCATAAATCTGTCCTTCTCCTCTGCGGGCTCTCCTCTCTGTGGTGCATACACTGATATGATATTGTAGACATTTCCTTCCAGCAACAGCTTGATTTTCATAAGTCTGTCAGATATTCTATCTACCTCTATGACACTTTCATTTGTATTTGGAATTAGAATAATTCTCACTCCATTTCTTCTATGGCTCCTTCCGCTATCGAAACTTTTATACTCGTCACCTAGTGTTTTGGTACTGTTTCCTGCACACTTAACATTTCAATTTTCCGTTTTTGGCAGACTCCCACTAGCTCTCTCCCTTTACCTGTCATGTATTCAACATTCCAGCTCCCAAGTCTAATTTTCACTGGCTTCTTTTAACTGCGGTCGTGGTATCCGCAGTACCCGTTGCTTATTTCTCGTACCAATCGGGGGAGGGGTGTACTGGCACGCGTCACTTCTGGTGTATGCCCTAGCATTGTCATATTCAAAATTGAGTTCAGGCATAATTATGTTGCAAACATATTTAAGACCGGATGCTCTTCCTAACGCTAGGGACCTAGCCTTTGCCTGAAGAGGCATAACCTACAAGGCTGTAGGTAGCTTTATACTCGGGGTTGCCTTCTCCTAGCCTTTGCCTAAATAAGCCCAATACAAGGCAGCAGTAGACATATGGTTTAAGCGCCATACATACACTTTTCGCACTTCTCTTTTTAGTTTGGCAGCCACACTACGTACAGGTAAAGAATTAGTAGCTGGGTATGCAGAGGCTATTTGAAGCACTGATCATATGTGGCACTTTATAGCGCTAATGATATCCAGTCCTTGGAGCACCACAACCATTACATACTTTTTTGCAGGACCAATATGGCCCAGTGCCGGAAACTAAAAAAAATTTAATACTAACAAGAGAGACTACAGAGATTTAATACTAACAAGATCCTGTATATAACGTATATATAACGTTTGATCTATTTTTATCCTTCATTTCTTATATTAAAGACCAAAAAGTGTGTTAGATCAAACTATGTGAATGTTATTGTGTTTTTAATTAAATGATATTTTAAAATATTAGAGTTGACAAAGTCAAAATTTTATGAATTGCTATCTATTTATGGAAATTACTTGTAGATATCCAATGATGTTCTCACTTTTGCTTCTTAGGTACACTCAAGAATTTGAAGTTTTAGTATTTTAGATGATTTCAGACTTTTATTGACTTCATTAGCTCTAATATTTTAAAATATCATTTATTAAAACCATTCATATCGTGAGAACTAACACCAAAAAATGATTTCACTTATTTTAGAGTTTGAGCTAACACCCTTTTTTAAATTTTTGATCTTTAATTACTATTCTTTTTGTAATATATTCAGAAATTTTTTGGTTGCATAATTGCATTGCAAAAGTGATAATACTAACTAAAATTCACATGTAGACAAGCATATTTAAAAATGATAGTTATATAAAGAATTGATTGTTGCTATGCCATATTAGCTCCCTAATGATTTTTTAAGTGGAAAATTGAATAGAGGAAAGTTGAAATATGGTAAATAAGGTTTTGACCAAATACCCGTAAAATATTGTTATAAGATGTATTTGTAAAAAATCATTGTTGATATGCAATATTGGCATCCCTAGCAACAGTTCCTAAGCGAAAAGTATACGAATTAAAAATTTATACATGGTGACTATGGTTTTACATACTTTGTAAAGATAGCTTGTTGCTATGCAATATTTGTGTCCCAAGCAAAATTTGCTGAATGGAAAGTTGATCAGAGGAAAGTTCATATATTGTAACTAAAGTTTCATGTGGTCAAATACCCATAAAACCACTGTGATAACGGGATAATTTTGTAAAAAAAATTTGTTGCTATGCAATATTGGCGACCCTAGCAACCACACACAAAAAATACTCCTTATCCCAAAATTAATCTAGATGCCAAATTTCAATAAATTTTATAAGACTATTATATCGGTGCTGAAGAAAATGGACTTTGTAAGACAATGTATCTCCTAAATTGCTTGATCGATTTTGATAAAAATTGGCACACTTACTTATCATCTGAGTCTGAACAAATATCATAAATCTAAAGTCAGGAAACAATTCCGCCTTTTAATGAGAAGGGGTCACATTGGCTCATATTAAACGATCCTACACATATAGCCCATTAGGCAAGATTGAGCCAAGTCTAACATCTAAATTGCCACTGGCTTAGATAAAATGGCTGCCTCCATATGAAAAACAAACTTACATAGTTATCGTTGCCGAAGCATTTTTGACGTAGTAGAATCAATTGTAAATTTAAAATAATTTTCGCTCAATATTTTGAGATTTTTTCATATTGAAACTTTGTACTGAAAAATGTTGATTGGTTTCAGATACCTGTTTAATATTGGCTTGCTAACTAAAAAATCAGTATGTCCCTGAAAATTGTCTATCGAAGATGTGAAAACCAAACATGTCTAATTAGCGTGATCAAAACCTATGATTAATAAAAACCATAAAGGAATTATTCTTGTAAAAATTTACGAAACCAACCTAATCAATAGCTATGCAAAAAGCTTGAGCTTTGAGTCAAATATTGTGTGCCTCTATCAGCTTACTATGGAGTGTACCAAAGGAAATGCTGAGTACGTCATTCTGTGAATCCCGTTCTCTGTTCTCCTATTCTGGAAACTCCATTAAGTCGGGAAAGTTGGATCATGTCTAACATGAAATCAATTGATGAGAGTATGGCTGTTTCTATTAATTATCATACAATAAATTTATCTTTCTAATTCTGCAAGCTACCCTTATATCTATATAATATTGATACAAAGCCGCGTACAATACAATAGATAAATATCAGTTGGATCACGGAAGGGAAAGAAAACGATGAAGAAAACAGTGCGTAGAATCAATGCGATAAAAGTATATATAGTTTTCCTTCCAGCTTTATTTCGATTCTCTTGTTTCTATACTAGACGTGTAAGTAGAAATGCCTGTTCTCGGAGATATTCTTTTTGTCATATTATATATTCTTGCTTGCCTCAGGCTCATTTTTTCTTTATCATCGACCTTGGAATTCTCCATTCAATGCCTTCGACAAGAAAAGAGAGAGGGGCAACCGCGTAGACGTCGTCCTGGTTCTGCTAAGCCATAGTTCCCATTACGCAGATATGTAGAGTCGATGTAGACATTCATCCGGGCGGTTCAAATAATGAATATAACGTGGGAGTAGACATAAATGTTGCCTTCCTCGTTCGCCTGCTTGGAAAGAACCAAAACAACAATTCTACCCTGATGCAGGTAGCTATGTAAGGGGAAAGAATATAGAAAGGGAAAACAATAGATGGGTACCTCTAAAATGGGAAACTGTATGGCAGACAATAATACAAGATTCATGCTGTAGTTGAGGTGGACTGTTTAAAAACCCGGACAAGCTATTAAAAGCAACCAAAGGAACACTGTTTCAACGCAAAACTGTGCCTAGGAGTATTTGTGGTCGGCAACTCTAACATTCATAATATTATTGGTATATAGCCACTTAAAAACTGGGTGAATTATTTCTATATTTTATAAGAACATAGGCAGCTCGTAGCTGCAAAACTTACTATCCAAGCAACTTGCACTGTCAAGAGAGTCGATCTGCAGAGAACGAAGGGGAAAACTGAGAACTAGCAACAAACTGAAAAACATCAGCAGCCAACTAAAGACATTTTTCACCAAAGCAAGTGGAGATTATCAATAAATTTGGTAGTATTTGAAACTGGAAACGAAAGAAAAGCTCAGCGTGTTGTTGGAGACTTTATTGTTTGCTAGACTGGTGTAGTCTTCATTCACATTAACCCCCCGCCATTGCATAGTTGTGATCATTACAAAAATATTGGTATCATTAATAGCTTTCCAAGCCGATATAATATATTTCTTGATTTGAATAGTAATTCTGCTGAATATCTTGATTCAAAATGGCCGCTTTTACTGGTCTATTCAAGAAGTTTACAGGTGATACCAGTGCTGAGGAAGCTCCAGCTGCAGCTGCTGATAACAGCAACGTAGCCGAACAGAGTGAACCAGCCGTAGAAAAGGGTGCAGCAGAGACGGACGCCGGAGCCAATGGAACTAGTAGTGGGGTGGCTGGCATTGGAAGCCGATTTTTCTCCGGCACCACCGGATTTCTGGACTCGGTAACGGCTAAAAAGGATGGCCTGATGAACGACATTAGTTCTAAATTGGGTAATTTTAAGCTACCAGGTAGTGGCGATAAGAACGAAGACGGCGACAGCTCAGCCTCTGAGTATGGCGACGAGGGCGATCGTCCGTTCTATGCAGAAGAGGCCCCAGAAGAACGTCGTGGTTCGGTCACGAGCGTGGATAGTTTGGCTGAGAATGAGGCGGTGGAATACAAAACCTTTGTCACTGATTTTGTGCAGGTGACCTTCAATGAAACGTAAGTCTTTTATCAGATCGGTTGATTTCAAAGATAAAAGTAGCAGCTATATTACATAATATAGAAATAATTGCTACAAGTAAGTAATATGATCCAATATGTAAATCTTTTGTATATACAGTGCGTCCACGAAAGGGGGTGTAAACCGGAAATATAAGAAATTTTATTTTCGTGTGCCATGGCCGAATAACTGCAGATAGCTACATTAATATGCTTGAAAACGAGTTTTTACCAGAATTACGAAGACGCAGATGCTACATATAATTCTGAATAGCATTTGTGTAAATCTTTTGACTCTAAAAACTATTAAAGAAATAATTTTTAGCTGATTCAAATTAGCAGAAATGTCATATATACATATTATGCGAAAATATTTCAATCACTATACTTTTGGGTGATTTTAGATAAATATTAACCACAAAGTAAGAAAGAGATTCGCTATAGAACCATAAAGTAATTATACAAAAGGTTTCAACCAAAAAAACTCAACCATAGAGTAAGGATTAAAAAAATCAATATAGAGTAAGGATACTAAAAGATTTAGTTAGATACTCGTAGTAAGGATACAAATAGATTAAACCAGAGAGTAAGGATAAAAAGAAAGTTAACCATATATGTAGTAAAGATGAATAGATTCAACCATAGATTGTGGGATACAGAGATATTCAAATATAGAGTAAGAATACAAAGAAATAACCATTGAATCATAAAGTACGAATAGATTCAACAATAGATTGGAAAGCGAAAAAATTCATCCATAGAGTAAGAATATAAAGAGCTTTATCCATAAAGTAAAGTATATTATAGAATACGATACAAATAGATTCAACTATTGGACCATATGTGGTTGATCTTTACATTTTTAATTAGATTGAATATTTTTATATCCATACTCTATTGTTGGGGGTCAGCTATAGAGTAAGGATACAAATAAATTCAACCATAAAACCATAAAGTAAAGACAAAGAGCTTCATCTATTGAGGTCAACCATAGAATAAGGATACAAAATAATTCAACCATAGAATAAAAATGAGATTCGGCGATAGAGCTTTAAACGTATTATATGTATACCATAATTATAAAGTAAAGACAGAAAAAATATTGCCTTCCTCCGAAGAGGGCTAAGGAACTCAAATGTCCTTTTAAGCAAATTTTATTTAGTTTGCCACCAACATGCAAATTCCCAGACTATAATAAGCTAGATAGAGGGAAACTTTTATCACCACTGAATGAAAAAGATATCAATAACGAACCAAAAAGTGTCCATTGTTTTTCTAAAATAATAACGATCAACAAGTTTTTCCAAATATGCAGAATGTTTGCATTTTTCACAATAACTATCCTGACAATCTAATACGTTCTTTGGTCTATAATTTATTTGTCTTTTTAGGTAAGGTAACTTTTGCTGGGGATTATTTTTTTAATGTAGGCATGTTAAAATAAAATTTATCTATCGTATTACATTTCTTGAGCTTTAGGTATGTGATTAAAATATTTGTTATAGTCCGGTCGCCAGGGGTGGGTTGCAGGAAAACGATCCTATCCCATTATAAATTTCTTACTAAACTACTATCCCAACTTAAAGATTTAGGATAGGATTGTAGTCCTAACCTACCTTATGCAATCCATCATAGAGCCCCCAAAGATAACGTTCTGTAGCACCCCACATTTCAAAGCCATTGGGGGTGGGGTGGCTCCAGGACTAATTAAAACTTGATGGCGTTTGAAAAAGAATAAATTTTCTTTACAAATAAGAAATGATCACTTTGTTGATTGTTATACTTAAAAGACTAACAATATCACACGATTGTCGGACATTTCAAGTAATTCAAATCTAAACAAACCACACGAAAATATAAAATTTTGCATTAATAAAAAAATAAATTGTAGTTTAAACTGTTTATCTAGGCATGCTACGTTTTTACTATTCGATTATATTTCTTCTTTTAACAGAAAAGTCTTGATTTGGAAAGTTTCTTTCGCTAAAACAAGTGATGATCGGTCTTCACTTTCACTTGATAAATTTATTTTTCAAAATATTCTTTCGATATGTTCTGCAGTAATTCATTAATTTGGATTGTTATCATACACTGTTCTTTGGGTCAACATTTTTAATTCCATTCATAGGATGTTGTATCCTGTTTTTTTATAATTGTTTATGCTAATATAAAAATAGACGATTTTACTTAAAATATTTTTTTGCAGTTTGCATAAGCCTGTTATTTTTGTCATTTTAGAAGCAACTTCACAACTGAACAAAACAATACCTTCAAAATTTACTGCCAAGTAAGAAATATTGAATTTATTGAAATGGTAAACTAACTTACTAACTGGATGTCCCAATAAAAGATATCTATGTCAATCGACCGTTAGGTCAGAGTATTTTTGGTTTAATTTTGACTTTTGGTTTAATTTTGACATAATGACTCTAAAATTTTCAAACCAAATTTGATCAGTATTTCAATCATGTCAACTGTTCGTTTCGTAGTCATGCCTTCTTTACATACATACATAAAATTTGGTAGATGAACCTACCAAATTTTATGCAAATTGGTTAAAGTATTTTGAGCAACTTTGAAACACGTTTTGTGGCTCCACCTCCCTAATATCTACAAAAGGTTGCCATTATGTGCAAATTTAATAGAAATTAGTTGAGTGATTTTGGAACTATGAATGCTCATTTATTCAACACATTAATGGCAACTAAACCAATTGAAGTGAAACTTGACAATTTGAGATATCTATGTATGATTATTTGTTAGTCAAAGATTAATTATCATACAATGATAGGAAACTTTCTGTGATTGAACACCCAAACAAAGCATTATTTATAATTTGAAAAACTAATTGGGCCTGAGATAAAATCAAATTTAATTATTAATCATTCATTTAGCCTAGATAACAGACGCAACCTAATTCAGTTGTCTATGATCCTGTTGTTGGACATAGATCTCATTAGTCAGGGCGAAAAGCGGAGTGTGCAAAATGTGGTGCATAGTTGTTTTATAAATAATAAAATGCAAAATGAGAATCGATACATTTCTTTAGGTATGTTTGGTCAGTGGATACATAAGTACAAATTGTTGTTTTTTAAATAAATAGATAGGGATAGTTATTGTTGTATAAAATTGAGGATCTGAGTCTATGATTGATATGGGAAGAAGCAATTAGCTCTGCCGGATCGGGAGATACATGGAGCCTCAGAATAAAGCAAGTGGTTTTCACCGTTGATAATATTCCGAAAAACTTTTAGGCTAACCATTTCACGTCGTTGGTTTAGCTCAGATAGATAGTTAGATAGATGGTGCGGCGTTGTCGGTTGTTCAGACCATACCACAATGGACAAGCATACTCGAGATCAGAGAGAATGCAGGACTTGTAGAAGTCCATGAGGTCGGTTGTACATAATGTGGATCCTAGAATACAGAGGGGATGGACTCTCCGCGAAGAAGTTCTGCACAGTTGGTTGACGTGACTATCCCATGTAGATAGTTATCTTGGACGCCATGTTGAAAAATTTTCAAAATCCTCAAGGGTGCCAAGCTTTCACCCTGTGTATTATCAATGGGGACCTGTCAGAGATTCACAACTCTGCGCCACAATTTATATTCCAATTGTCTATCCCCCTGACTACAAGGATCTGATGCTGAATGGGTATCCTTTTTACTTGATAATAGCTGGTTTAAAACTGGCTCTTATATGTGAGCTCTACGAGAGGCTTAATCATACTATCTATTCCCAAATGTTTAGTGGTTTTGTTATGTAGTACTCCTCAAGATATGCACGGAGTGGCAAATCTTGCGTTGCACATGGTCCATGTGATTTCAAGGATTCAGTCAATGGAGTGACTCATATATTTTCCTATGCATAAAAATATATTATTGATGAAAAGGGGGTTGCTTTGATTAGCTTTAAATTTGCATTACAAATGTTTAAAATTATTATAAAAATTTTGAAACTTTAATATTATAGTTTTATATGACGCTATTTATAGTTTT
>JAUYWI010069366.1:0-10655 GCA_034780595.1 Parotoplana pacifica | reverse complement strand
CAACTTTCTTATAAATAATTTTCCACATAGCAACTGGTGCTAGAGACACCAATCTAGCATAGCAACAAACCATTCGTTATATAACAATCATTTTTAAAGATATTTGATTACATGTCAATATTAGCCAGTATCATCACTTTTGCAAAGCCACCACAAAGGATGGAAGTAAAAGACCAAAAAAGTTAATAAGTGTGTTCGCTAAAGTAAGTGAAATTATTGTTGGGTGTTAACTCTCACTATATGAGTGTTATTGTGTTTCTAGATAAATATTATTTTAAAATAGAGCTAACAAAGTCAATAAACATGTGAAATTAAATACTATAAATTGAAATTCTTGAGTCCTTATGAAGCAACATTAAGGACATTGGACATCTAATACAACTAATTTCCACAAATAGCAATTTATAAATTTTGACTTTGTTAACTCTAATACTTAAAAGTAGCATTTAAATAAAACACAAAAACATTCACATAGTGAGAGTTGACTGGTCTTTAATTTTATTAAATCAAATGGAAAGGGAAATGTTCTAGACATATTTTCAATAAAATGTAATGAATAAATTAAAATGGGTACCCTTATATGTCGTAACTAATAAATCAAAAGCATCAATCTCTTGATACATTATATGTATCTATCGCTTTCAAATTAATGAGACCAATGACCTATAAACGTTTTTCTTTATTTCTTAAGGACCACGGAAATCTTGATAATTGAAAAAGTAAATCGTTTCAAGAAAAGACTAAATATACCAAAATTAAAGAAGTCACAGATGCCCGTCTTACCATATCCAGCATTCTTCTAACTGTAGATGCATCACCCTTTTCTACAGCCAAAAGGAACTTTCTGTCCTCTAGACTCAGTTCTATATCTCTATTGGGTAGGATCTCATCTCTTTCAATAGCTCCACCCGACTCCACATCCCGTCCCAGATAATCCACCATATCATTGAGATGCTGTCCCGCATCCACAGCATCATCCAATTCATCCACTATCCGTCTCGACATTGCTGCAATATGTCAAATTGTTGATATGCACAGACAATATGTAAAAATAAATAATATCAGCTAAAGAAAGAAAATAATTAATAAAGCGGTATTCCCTTATTCGGTGCTCCAATTTGCTCAAAATGTAAACAAGGGAAAGGGTCCAATTAGTGGATAATCGAAATAACCTTTTGATATTTCTAAATTTTATAAACTGCAAATTAGCATAATAATTTAAACTATCAAAAATGTTAGTTTCTTACACTCAAATAAATTGAAACTTTTAGAAAATAAAGCTAATCGAAACAATTTTCTCATAATCTTCAGCAGAAAAATGCATCGAGTGACCTCTTTAAGTATCAACAAAATTTACAAATCAGATCTCTATAAAGGATTTGTTTCCAAGCTCGTATTCATGTATGCTATGTTATAAAACCATCAAACTGTTGGAACGCAATAATATAATTATAAAATCCTGATTAATCTTTACTTGCGATGAGCTAAAAAAATATCCTAAGAAAGAATAAGGGAATACTAATCACCTAAGATTTATCACATTTTATCCCTGTTTATGTACATGAAATAATCACTCAAAATGTACTACATAATTATATTGAATAAATTTGGTAATAAGTTTAAATGACAGTTAAGAGATTTTGTCATTCGAATGCATTTTTAGTTTGAAGGTAAAATGGAAACTTATTTTTAATACTGGAAATTACAGAGATTGTATGTAGTACATACCTAATACTAACTATTGAATAAAACCAACTAAAAGAAAATATGAAAAAGTGGTATTACATATTTATACCGAAAGATTCAATAAATTACGCATATCTATCAAATATAAATAATTCGTAAAAACTTGAGTAATGAAAAATGAAAATATTCTACTTTATTCTACATATTACTAATTATATTTAATTTATAACAGAATACGATGTATATATCGCTTACCCTTTATATTATTAAATTTGCTGTTTGATGTTTTCTTTTCTATTTTTTTACAGATAAATAATTTTAAAAAATGCACTCAATTAATAAATCTGTAACTATTTCCCACAAATACATGCGCTAAACTTCCGTAACTAGGAGCATTATGAGAGAAGCACAAAACACAGATCTCACTGTATTTCTTGCAGTCAAGTTCTATTTGATGAAAACCAATGAAGTTTGCGTCATTAGAAGTGTATCTATTATAATATATTATCTCATGTGTGGTGTACGACTAGTACCATTGTTAAATTATTTGGAATGCAATGGGCGTGGTATATACCTATTTAAGTCGACATTCTTGAATATGGCTGTTTAAAAGAAAAGTTAAGCTTTCCCAATAGGAAACAAAAAGAACAAGTGAAGAAATGCATTTATAATATCCAAACTGCATCTAAATATAAGATAATTCATATCAAAAGAAGCCTATTATACAAACTGGTATAACTTTGTTATCATTGGGTTTGTAAAAAGTATGCCTCATTTATAACATGAATATGAAAGTAGAAATAAAAAGTGCAGCCACATGATAGGATTCTATAGAGTGCTTCCTATCCTTAGGCGTTGCCTTTATATAAGCCTAGTGGAACTAAATGTTTTCAAATTTTATTATAAATGTTTATAAATTATAATTTTCTGTTCAAACTAATAACTCCTGGGTGGTTTTGGGGGATAAAAAGAAATTTCTAAATAATTTAATATAATAAAAATAGGAAACCCAGCAATATATTATCCTACTAGAAAATGAAGACGTGTGTACAGTGATAGTAAATCTAAAGTAGGTACTTACAAGTACCGAATAACATGGCATAAAATAAGACTGCAACCGCTTTTTAATTCTGGATTTAAATCACAATTAAAATTACAACCACATACATAACATACTGTCGAATCAGCTACCAGTGTAGATTAGGTAGCAGACCAAATGAAAAATATGATACCTTGATTCAACTAAAACCTAAGAACAGGATATGTCCGTTTTAATTTTTTAAGTGTACCTATGTAATATATTTTGGTGTGAAAAGGCCATATTAAATCTAAATATTATAATCTTTATTCTCTATATTATGTACATTAATGAGATCCCAAGTTTGCTTAACTATACATACACACATACATATTGTTATAATCCAGTAAGTTTTGATTAATGGTTGGACTTACATAGATAAAAACATGATCATATTAGTAGCATAATTAATCATAATCAATATACAACTACTATGAAAATAAATATGATAAAAATAAATTAAAATTTCTGTAAATATCTAAATGTATATAAACGCTTTCATAAAAAAACGAATAATAACAGGACAACGTAGTAAGTCACATAAAACTTCTTGTAGTTAGATATTTACAAACGCTATAACAGACACGAATGACCATAGCTTACATCTGATGTAGTCACTGTCGTAGAAAACTTTTTCTAACTGGATATATCAGGCATGAGAACTGGCCAGAAAAAATCCGGAAATATTTTTTTGACAGCCTTGTAGGGAACGGTGTGGAGTCCAGAGAAATAGCTCCATTGTGGGGAGTTCAGCGGGCGAAACCCCGAAAGAAAATAAATTGCAATTTTTGAAAGTCCAAATATGCCTGAAACAAGCTATGAAACCTGGCGGGTATAGAAGCCTAAGGGTACAAAACTCTTGTGGCAAATTTTGAGTAATTTATTTGTGACTAGTTTCCGATAAATATCTGGTAAGAAAATCGTAAATTATGTGTTACCTATAATTTGATTTAATATGAAATGGTTTAAAAGACGAAGTGATGTAGATAAAATAACCCTTCCAACGCAAAGATACTTGAATTTGGCATCCTGAGTTATTTATTTGTGTAGATTTTGATAAAGATCTTGTATGTAAAAAATGCATAATTTTATGTTAGCTAGACTTCGATTTAATATGAAAATGAACAAGAAACTGAAGTGATGTTCATTTGGAGTTGATTTTTTTAAATAATTTTCTAAAACATGTAACTAACACATGTTTCGAATTAAAACGCTATATTAAAAAAAAAATTCTAGATAATTCAACCAGATATGAGACACTGCAATGTTTGTTATTAATAACGCTTGCATCTACATCGGAGACACTGCCAGCTAGACTATGATTTTGGATGAGTAGGACCAAAGATGGGCACTAGCTGAGCCTCTTTGATACGTGTTCCACAGTGTGAGACTCATCGTGACACAATTGATATGAGTGCTTATACAGACAACAAACAAATAATTCAAAGAAAATAAGCACGCAAATAAATTGTGCGAAAATTTTATGATTGTACAACTAAATGGCATTACTGGAAAAGAAATCTAGGAAAACATATATAAAGTATTTGTGGATTGATTACAAAATGATACAAACCGTTTAAAAAGATCGAACAAAAATATGCCATTTTTATTTTACGAAAATCACCCAACAGTTTAAAAACTCCGGAAAAAACATGTAAGTGAAAATGATAAAACTTTTTAAAAAATCGACAGAAATCCACAAATCAGCAATGACTGACATACCCAGTACCGGAACCCAGCTGCAGCCTTTTTTATTGCAGTTTTGAACGATTCACAAAACTGCCCCAGAATGTTCCCCAAAAACCGGAAAATTCTCATGCCTGATTGGGGGAAAAGTAAAGAAATAGGAATGCAGAAATTACTACAAAAAATCGTCATCCCAAAAATTAATTTTTGCTTTTATATTACAACGTATTTCAGTGCTTCAAAACTGGTAAATTTACTAAGATTTGACGTAATTTACAAATCTTATTATACAAAGTTGCCAATTATAGTGGTCAATCAAGGAACAGTGTATCTATTAGGATTCATATACCCACTAAAACTTTCCAAATAGTTTTTTATTAGCAAAAACTATTGGATGCGTTGTCTATACCCACGACAGTATAGTTTACCTGTGAGAAATATTCAATAAAATGGTAACATTATTACTAAGGTGCCATCTTTCAATGGAAGAATATTCGATTTTTAAAATTCCAACTATTTCCTTGTTTAAACTAAAAGTATCAAACTACAAAGGTATTTCAAATCAGATGGAAAGTTTACAATTTCATCATGTTAGGCTTTGGTATTATCCCAGTTTCTTCGGTCGTAAGCAGTAGCTAAAATACGTTTCTATCATCTGCATCAACAAATATAAGAATTTGAGCCAGTCCGTAAAAAAATTGTTTCTATAGAACTACGTTGTGACGTTAGAAATGAATTTGGAAGAATAATATTATGCCGATTTACCATGTGGGTAGTTTTGTTCATAACAATTTTAACTGTACATATATATCAGAAATTTGTTTGTATAATTTATTTTGTTCTATAAAAACTATATTTCGGACTGACATATAATATATTCTGTATCAATAATTTTGCAACTTACTAAAGTTTATCATTAACGGAAATATTGCACAAAAACATATAGCCATACTAATTATATATGTATATTGCTTTCACAAATAATAATAATAACAAATATGAAACTATATTTCTTGGATTAAATGACGCGGGCGTAATTGTTTGTTTTATGATTTTTCGATACGGTGTTCATTTGGAGGCAATGTTTAATCAAAGAAATACAGAAGTGATTAAAAATCTAAAAATTAATACATACGTACTGTATGTAGTCTCACAATACAAAACACATATAGGTATACCTTCTGATATACGTACTTAAATAAAGAATTTGTACATAAATATTCAGTATTATGTAAATAATACCAGTATGTATGTACATACATAGTACTGTAAATAGATCACTGATAACAATAATGTCAGTTAACTTTTGTTTATAAAAATAAAAAGTAGCTTTTAAAACTAACTAGCACAGAAATTATTAAGATATTTTGAAAGTAGTTACTAACACGACTTTAAAGTAGTATCGTAAAAAATAACACTATTAATATTAAAAACTTAAAACGGATTTAACCATTTAAAGCATAAGATTAGTGAAATTCTGTTTTAGATATTGTAATTATGAAGTCGATATAAAACAGAGAAAACATAGACTAAATCTCAAATTCTAATCTAATAGTTAATATTACAGAACAGAAAAAAAAACATTTTCCAAAAATAGCGCCTAGATTATTGCGAGGTTTCATCTTTTCTATGTTTTGTAATGTACTCGTATAGGTACCATTATAAAATGTAGCAAATCATTGAAATCCATAATAATAAAAAATAATCTGAAGTGAGTGCAAAAACAGATTTAAACTTGTGCGTTAATTAAAAGTTGTATGAAATATCCACAACCACACAAAATGACTAAATTTATTAATATATGGTTGTAGTTTGTCTAAAAATGTACAAAATACAAACCCAACCAACCAACAAGTTTCAAAATCACAGTGCATCCCAATTTCAGGAAATCTTTGGTCCACGGTATGAAGCCGACTCGCACCAGTAGTCTTTAGGCTGAGGTGTCTCGACCAGAAAGACCTGGTTGTTCGTGGCAGGCGTTGTAACAGTAAGGGAAGCCACCGTAGGACCGGGAAAGGATTGGGTGGAGTTTGTCGAGGCACGAACAGGACTACCTGAACGATGTCGATGCCGTAAGGTTGAATCCATAACGCAGGAGGGCATACCACTGACAACTGCAGAAGTGGCTCTAGATTGGGACAGGGGGGAAACTGAGGTGGATGATCTATGGGACACAAAGTCCTCGGTAGCGATAGAAGAATCACTACTACTGTCAAAGTCATTATTCACATTGTTAGACTGATTGTTTTCACAAGCAGAATAGGAAAAATTATTGGTTACTCCACAAGAATGAGAAGAGGATCGGGTGACTTCACTATTACTTGAGTTATGATCATTACTGGTCAGCTGGGATTCACCTGGGGACAAAAGAGGCAGGGTGACCTCACGATAAAACCGGCACTCTCTGGTACCAAGATCGTGATCGTACGGAGGAGCCAGAATATCCAGAAATGCGGCGCCGCCATCCACAGCAATCATTTCGTGGTAGTTACCCTCAGTTGGCGTGAGTAGACAGGGCTCGCTAGCAGGAGTTGTGACGATATCTTGATGTAGACGGACTGTGATCAGATCGGACAGCTGCCAACGTGATAGAGGTAGGTCATGAGACCCCCACCTAGGTCGTTCCATCTAGAAACAATTTATATTGGCTACTTGATAAAATCAAAACCATTTTTTAGAATTGGTCAAGTTTTCTTCTACAAATAAACAGCTATTGATTTTGCACTTTGAGAATGGACTTACTTGCCTTCACAATTCCTAGTTAAGTCTAATGTAACTGTCATTTTCCAGCTAGATTCTTTAATTATGTACATAATTATGCTATACTCAAAATCTAGAAAATATTACATGCATTACGAAACACTTCAAGTTTGTAAGGCTTCAAATCTCGGTAAAACATTTGTAAAAAATGGGAATTAATTATCATAAGAGTCAATTTCTTTAAAAGTCAATATTTTATAACTAAACTGAACTTAATGCCAATAGGGCCAGAAAAACGCTGCTCTCTATAAAATAATTTACACAACCATGACATGACTTTAAGGAAATCAGACCAAATTACATTGCATAAATTTACTTGGTCTGATCTCTCTAAAATTACGTCACAACAGGCCTTTAGTGACATAGTAGTTATAAGGCTGAGTATTTAAGTGATGACGTGCTAATATGAAACATTCTGCTAGCCCCATAGAACTGATTTGATTTTTTTAATAATATCTGTTCTCGAAACAGATGAATCATTTATACAAACAAAATTAGATTTACAAACAAATATGAATAATGCAACATTCAGACCTTGTGAAATAAAGCAATAAATCACATTTCTCATTAGTGAATTAAGATTCCACTTGGACCTTGGAAATATAACTCTTCTCCAAAAAAGACCTCAGAAGGTAAAAAATAAAACATTGTCCAATTTACTTTGGTGGATATATAATTATCTTGTAACAACATACTATCATCCTATTAGAAATATCTTGACATGAGTCTAGCTACCGAATATAATAAAAAAAAGAAGAGAAATCATTAAATAACAATTGTTTGTTGTCAACAATCATGTACATAATATGATTGGTCAAAAAGCCTTAATGATGGTTAGTTCTGCCAAAACAAATTCGTGAAATAAATGAAATTAAATATGGTGTTTAGATTAGTAGATTTTAGAGCTAACATTCTTTGTTTTCTTAAACTGTGTATGTTTTTGACTTTGTTAGCTCTAAAATATTTAAAAAAAATCTAATTAATTAATAATATCTAATTAGAGCCATACCAACCATACCATAGCTAACAATACACGGTGCGGTGGGACTGAATCAACTTTAAGGTGAACCAAATTGTCTATTCGAAATTTCTTCATAAATAGTTAGTATATAACTCTAGAAACTAATTGTATGTATTTAAAAAAGTCGACCGACATCTTTTTTTATGACGTCACTTTTTCAAAATGGCCGCAATTTTGAAAATAAATATTCAAATATCCCAGAATTGAACCAGTTTAGGGCAGATAGGAAGTTGACCCTATTGTACAAGAAATTGTAGTTCATTTTTAGTTTTAGTAATTAGTATGAGTCCTACTAGCATCATTAATAAAATTTTATATATTTTTGCAATTTATAGAATAAAACTTACAAAAGTCATTCAAAATTATATAACATATAATATGTAGAACTATAACATTTTATTATAGGTAACCACAGTAAAGTTAACAATATGCAAACCATGCGTGTATAATTAGCTATGACTTGAAAGTCAGAATGAACTGTCTCAAAGACTGGTTCACTCCACAAGCAAAGTTCACTGCACTTCCGTCTGCAGAACTCTAGTACATGAAAAAAAAAACGCGTGCACTGTAGGTGTTACATTTGTGAATAACTTGTTTTAAAGTTTTCAATCTTTTCTTCAAAGTCATCCATCAATGTAATCCCATAGCAGCTGTACACTACACATCGAAGGTCGCGAAATGCTCGCAAGATTTGATAACATTCACGGCGTGCCTGAAAGCAGGTCGTGTAATGGGTCATTCTGAACTAAAAAACACTGAACATTTAAAAAATCCATCGATGGCTTTCAATTTAATGTCATTTAATAGATTTTTTTGCCGCTTTGTTCAATATTTTATTATATAATTTGAATAAAAACAATTAAAATATCTTAAATTCAATTTTATTTGAATAAAGACATATAATGAAATGAATTGACACCAAAATAGTTTAATTTCATCTATGGCTCTAAATTTTATGATTATTATACCAATTCTAACAGATACAAGAACACTGTAAGGACATGTGCTTGAATTTCTTGTAATGACACTTCGATAATTTCCAAGAAGTGTGTAATCGTAAGAGATAATGATACGCTGATAATTACATTTTTCATACTCATTTAACATCAGACGACAACATCCACAACTTCTGGTAAACGTATAAGAATTCAATATCATACTCTAAAACTAAACACGAATCTGATTTAAACTTCTTATTTAATGATTTTATCTAAAATAATTTTAGGATCATGAATAGAGAGCACCTAGAAAAGTCTGTAACAATTAATCATGTTTAAAATGTATATAGTCATAAATGATAACAAACCTTAGAATAGCTTCTACATCTCAGAGCGCCATAGATCACTTTGGCCACACCATACATTCCAGGATGATCATGTAATGGAATTCTAGAACCAGGTCTTAGTAAAAATATTCCCATACTGAACAACTGGTTTTCCATCAAATGTGTGTATATAACTGGTGCCGAATGGTGACTATTTGAAACATTTTCATTCATAGAACGATAATCAAATCCCAGATCCTAAAAGCACAATAAAAGTTTTAATTAAACTATACACATAAAGTATACTAGAAGAAATAATGAAAAACTATAGAAATTTATACATTTTTTATGGAAGCATAAATCAAATATTGAATAAAATTGCAGATTTTCACAAGCTATCTGATGATATAGATTGCCCTTTAAATAGCTAAAAGGGGGGCGGGTGCAAAAAAATATGTTCTGCCTAATCGACTCAGAATTCAATTCTGAGTCGATTAAGCCCAACTTATTTTTGAAACCCTCCCCCCTGTTTACAATTTAAAGGACAATCCATTGTATTTATTGTCTCTAGAATAGAACCAACAGATTCGATATTACAAAACGGCATACATGTTTAGGATATGATTAATTATCGCATAACTTGAAACTGTAAATTTTATACCATAATATGTATATAAATGTTTTGTTTAAATGAATCAATTTAATGTAACGCAGGCCACATTTATGTTACCACAAAATTCAATTCTGAGTAGATTGGCCATATAACCAACGATGAAATGTTGAAATTTCTTCCATCCAGATTGTCCTACTGGCCAGCAATTGATGCTTTGGATGTGGATTTGAACTACCCAGAAACAATTCATGACTGGACCCATTTGCACCAGCCCATGAGATGGTTGACATGGATGATTTTTCACTGTTTCAAATTAAAGCCATTTGGCAAGCTATCCAGGAAAAAGTGTTGTTGGACAAGAGAGAAAATTAATGGCTTCTATATGCTCAAAACCCAAATATATTGTTCATTACCGCATGTTGTGGATTTATTTGGAGCCAGGAATGGTGCTAACCAAAATTCGCAGCATTGTTGCATTTGACCAATGAATATATTGATCAGAAAATTGAGGGATGCTGTGTTTAACTGCCCCCCCCACCTCTCAGAC
>JAUYWI010069355.1:0-14584 GCA_034780595.1 Parotoplana pacifica | reverse complement strand
GGACAATGCAAGTTGTCACAGTGCTCGTACAACCCTGCAATTCATTGAAAACCATGGTATTGAGGTTCTGCCCTGGCTCCCGCAGTCACCAGATCTCAACCCTATCAAGAATCTATGGTTAGATCTGTATAATTTCAGAGTTGAATGAACCTACAGTTTTTATTTAAAAAATTCTATATTTTTGATTCCAAAAAAATCAAAGAGAGATTAACCTGAAAAACTTTTTATAGCTAAATGAGTTGAATATAGGGAGACATGAATTGAAGGGCTGGTAGGTATTCCATAATTACATTGTCAAAATATTGTTGTTTAAAACATAGGTACATTAAGTGGCTCAGACATACATAGGTATACTTATTCAGTTTTGTAAATTTAGTTATATATTAGTCAGATGGCCATATAAATGAAATATAAGTGAAATTCATTATATAAAGGTATTAGCATTAATATCATAAATGTCTTGAAATGTTGCTTTCCATGGTAAGGATCTACAGTGAAACTTTCCTGTAAGTATCTATAGCCCCTATCAAAAAGAAATGCACCTATCTTGATTTTTGTTGTTGTAAATAAGCATATGTATAAATTTATTTTTTGTTATATCCATTAATAATATAAAGCAATATAATTAGGATTGATAATAATATGAATTTGGGTACATAATGTTGAAATCAATGCAATAGCCTATTGAGCCCTTCAGAATGCACACATTGAATGCCCATTCTAAATGGAACAAAGTAGTGTGTTTATCAGTGAATAGTTTGAAGCAATAATAAACTTTGACTACAATTACACTGGGCAGTGTTTCTAACCCCAGCAGAATGTAATTGAATACAGAATCATTAATGTGGTATATAAGCTACAGAGTATAGAGGAAATATGGTTGTATAACATACACCTATGTGTCAGGAATTGATTATCAAAGTACAGAGCTTACTGGTAAAAGGTGCATTGCAAGTAGTGGATTATGTTTGACCATCAGTTATGATGATTAGCTGTGATATAAGTAGATCAATCTGTTAAATAAACAGTTGACCAAAAGAGGTGGATGCTGGGGAAGAAGAGACAACAGATAACACTGAGACCTCATTTAAATAAGCCTATTTCTGTAGGACAGCAGCTACACTAGTATTAGAAGCAAACAGAAGAGCCAAACCATTACATTAAAAAATCAGTTTTAGTGCCTACAATCTTTCCAAAGCCTCTTAAAATGATCTTTTACTATTTAAATAAGTAATGTGATGGTTTAATTGATGTCTATCTACCTACTATGCTTTGTGAAGTTCATTTCAAAATAGTCAATGCAAGGGTTATACCCAAGAAAATCATTTGAAGTGGTTTGAAAATAGATAGTTTAATTTATTTTAAATATCTGCTATTCATTTACATACAAAAAATTTTGAAAGGTATAATTGTTGAAAATTTCTAAACTATTTAAATTCACAAAAACCATTTGGTTTAAAACTGTTAGGTATAAAATTGATCTAATGCTTCAAATAATATCCTTGCAAGTCTATTATTTAAATTATTACTAGTAGAGCATTTGAGTAGAATAAAGACAATAGACTAGCTGCAAAATCAATTTATTATGGGAAGTATGATATCAGCTGCATGTTGAATTACTGTTATCAACAGAGGATTAATGACAGTGTAGAAGGAAGAAATATTTAATACATATAATTTCACCACTGAAAGCTCCTTAATTAACCACAATCTATACTTCAGTTCATGAGTTAATTGAAATTTATTTATAACAGAATTGGTGTCAGCCCCCAATCAATTTTGTTAGTTTTGAGCAATCTTTAAAAACTTTTTATGGATGCTTTTATGCTTTCCTGGTAAATAAGGTTTTAAATATCTGCTATTTATTATTGTGTAATGTTTTAATAAAATACTTATCTCCATAATTTGTTATAGTAAATGCTGTTTTTGAAAATGTTGCAATGAAATATGACATGATGAATGATGCAATGAGTGTAGGAATTCATAGACTTTGGAAGGATGATTTTGTAAGGCAAGCAATGCCAACCAAAGGATTACATTGTTTAGATGTTGCTGGTGGAACAGGTAAAGATATTTAGCAGTATATTAATTGAGCATGCATACATATACATTAATTTTCAAAAAGAATGCAGATAATTTTTTTAAATTACAAAATTTGTTAATTAAAACCTAAAGCAATCATCATATGGGTAGCTTTGGAGCTCCTGTTAGTACAGTGTGTGTCCACCATGAGCTTCCATAAACTGAGAGTCAAAAGTACATGTTATTATTCATTTACAGTAACATTTTCTGGTACTGTTATTGGAGGCATAGAGGCTACACAAGCCAGGTAGATCTCAGGTACTCAATTTCCCCTATCACCTTATCCCTGAGCCTTTCATGCTCTGCTTCTTTTCTTTCACTTTAATGGGATAGTGTGTAGTGCAGTCCCAGATATGATTCTTATCTTCAGTTTCATTGTAGTTCTTGATTTATAAGTTCACCAATAGAAGGCAAGCTTATTGTAGCTAGCTTTTATTTGATGCCCTGTAAGCTAAGTTTTGTAAATGAATGAAAATAAACAGTTATTTGTTTAGATTGAAAAACACAAATTTTTTATTAGTTATCATTTTTTGTTTTTCTATCTATTCTCCCTTCTGATGGTGACTATTATTAATAGTGTTGGTTTGGTTTAATTATTTTGATTACTTTTAAGAATTAGTGAAATGTCATTCACTGATTAAGTAACTGAATTATGAATACTACTTGGAATATTTGGTATATTAAAAAAACTTTTTTCTTAGCTAAAAAAAATAATAATTAAAAATTTCATAATTCACTTAAGTTGACTTTTCTATTTTGAGAATAATTTATTTTTCTGTTTTTACTATACTTGTAGGTGATATTGCTTTCAGACTTCTAAAATTTTCTAATGATGGTAATAAAATAAATTTTGAAGAAAATACAGAGAATGATTCCTTATCTGTTACTGTTTGTGATATTAATTCTTCAATGATGGAGGTAGGAAAACACAGAGCTCAGAAACTTGGCTATAGCTCAGGTAAAATTGTTCTTTTTGTATACTAATGTACTATTTATAACAAGCAGGTAAACAAAACATTTTACACCTGTGCTTTTGTGCACAGGATGCACCATTTTCAAAATTCTGTGCTTTTTCTCCTTTTTTATCTTGGTATATGTGACTTCCCCATCTGAGGGTTGGTGACAGCAGATGGCCCATTTGAAAGACAGTCTTGCCAATTTTGTGCTCTTTGCATTCTTGGTAGTGGACCATTTTTTGATGTTATCCAACCACTGTTTGCTTGGTGCACCATGATATCTTCTACCTTCCAAGACTGTATTTTTTACAGCTCTCCTAGTACTTCATCACACCCATTCGATTTTCTATATCAGTATACATAAAAGTGTGCTTATGTTTCTATGTTAACTATATATGTATATGTATTTGAAACAATATTCTGTAATAGGTTTGGTTGCAATATGACAGTGAATGCCAAAGCAGGCCTGATAGCATTGCTGAAAATTGATCATCCACATATTCTTGATATTGGTGGCTGTTGTATGCACCACATTCATGGTTGGTAATGGTTACATTAGGCAATGAATTTTAAAATGGCTTAGATTTATTTTTTACCAGAGGTATGCAAGGCAGACTTTATCATCTGAAGAATCTTAGCATCTTCAGATGGAACTGTTTGCATATTAAAGAGAATAAATGGTTACAGATGTAATGGAGTTGTTTGCTGCTTAAAATGTCATTTCAATAATTTACCTGAAGCAGAGAAAAACACAGGTTATTCAAAGAGAATAAAGCAGTTTCTAAATTCTACAACAACACTTTATCTTCATTTTGCATTGTTTGATTTGAAGACTGTTATAAGGAATTCAAACTTTGACTACATTGATCCATTTATTGTATCAAAAATAATTGAATGCAGTGAATTTGTTAATCCAGAATAATATCCTCAAGAATGAGCAAAAAATCTCTACTGAACGTGACCTTTCTCATCAGAATCTTCTTATTGGAACTGAAATGTGACTGCTTTGCAGTGTGACATCTTTATTTGATAAGAAAGTTTCACAACCCCTTATTGAATTCTTTGATGCACTATCTTACAGTAGGTCAATGTGTGTGGAAAGCTGCTTATTTTTTATCTGAGCAATTGAAAAACTGGAAGTTGAAGAAAGGACCTTATATTTTATAAACATAAATTTTCTGGTGATGGTGATTATGATCAACTCAAATTGGAATGGTGTCGATTTACCTTTGATAAGCCTGCCAGTAATCCTAACAATATTTCTCTGTGGATAAATTGAATGCAACAGGCAAGTATCTGAATTTTATGAGTACCATTGCTGAGTCAGTCTTTATCCTTCCTCAAGGAAATGCTGATACTGAACATTAGTTATGTGAAACTAGTAGACTGTTAACAGAAATGGATTCAAGCATAAGTGTAAAATCATATTCTCTCAACAGAGAATATAGCAGTCATAGTTATGAAATAAATGACCAGCTTTGATAGCACTGTTTGAATACAAGAGCATCATATTATGACTATACACAACAGAGTAAGAAGGAAGCAAAGAAAAAAGAAGAACAAGAAGGCAAAACGTTATTGAATCAAGTGAATGAATTAGTAAAATATACTATCATTAAGTATAAAGTAGTAATTATTAGTGAATAATTCTATATGAGTATTATGATTATGTATAAGTATATTAAAAATTAGTACAAGTTACATTAATTGTATACTTTTAGTTAGGTTGTGCAGTAATTTCTAGAGCTGGGTGCATCTGATACAGGATAAGATATATTGGTTAAAATCATTTTTTTGTCTAAAAGCTACTTATGAGTTTTTAAATCATTTTATTTTTTTAAATTGAATTCAAATACTATTTAAAAAAAACTATTTTATGCTTGTTTGATTCCGTAACCTAAATCAGTGCACCTCAATTTAAACTTTTGAATAAAGTATTAGATAGCAAGTTTGTATATATGTCAAATTTGAAGATATTTCTATGAAATTTACACATACTTTTACACAGCAAAAGTGTTATAATATTTTTGGAGGGCTTACCAGCTTATCAAAATTGCAGATCTCTTGAGGATTCATACAAAAAGACAATTTTGAGTTGAAAAGATTTATTAGATATTTATAGAGTTGTAGAAATTGAAATAGTTTAGTTCCTTTTAGGTATAAAGTGGGTTGAAGGAAATGCAGAAGAACTTCCATTTAAAGATAATTCATTTGATCTTTATACAATCTCATTTGGCATTCGTAATTGCACTCATGTACAAAAGGTTAGTACTTCACTGCTTTTAAAATAGATGAACTGAAAATTGTGTGATAGATAACTTTAGCAGTTGAATTTTCGCATCCATCTTTGTACACTGCATCTCAGTAATAACATGTAGTTCACTTAATTGGCTGTGTGCATTACCACATGGGAGTTTATTTTGTTGTCAAACATTTGAGCCCTGTTAACCCTTCAATATCCTATAATGTTTTAGTCTGTCATTGACCTTTTTGGCAATTTTTGGATAAATATGCCAACAATCTGTTTAAATGTTGATGCTGTATAAAATGCAAATATGCTAATTTTACCTAAATATTATTATGGAGTTCAAATTTTTGGTCTACATATATGTATAAAGCTAATGAACTATTCTTCAGAATGAATTATGGTTTTTTAAATATATTAAATTTAAGGATTGGATGGGTACAACAACCAATGAAATTTGAGTATTTTAGACATAATTTTGATATGTTTGGATGTCATAAAAACTAATATTTGGTATATCTCTAGATAGGTCTACTGATATCTTGTATATATGTTTTGTCAAGATAATATTGATTTTAAGTAAAAATAAAAACAAACTAGAGATTTATGATTTAAAAGTGGCTGCCTTACTTTTATATTTGATGGTCTATGATGGCCACCATACTTGTGCTAGTCCATAAAATACCTTTTTAATGTGGTTTATTATTAGTTTCTAAGTCAATTTTAATGGATTTGGAATGAGCTTATTCATTAAAATAATTTAATTTGAGAAAAATCCATTTTGATGTGTCAGCTGGGCTGGTTCCAAAACCAGCTATGCCTTTTTACACACTAATAGTGTCATATAGGAAGCAAGCACATATTTGAAGGTATTCCCATAAATCCGGAACATACATATGTGAAACAGTGTTGTGTTTATAGTATATCTACCAAATGTTAACAAATTTCATCAATAATTTTTGTAAAAAGTAGATTTCGTTATGGCCAAACTTCACTTTTTCAGAGGGCCATCCCATGAACTTAGAAAGATCCTCAAAAAGTATTTAATATCTCATTGCTAAATTTATTAATGAACATCGGTTGAACTGTTTTTAAATAAATACGACGGTTTATCCTTTCATTATCCATGGAATCGAAATGTAAATACTGGAGAACTTCAGAATGTGTACGAATGTCAATTAGAAATGGTAAAACAACCCAATATATAGGTATTTAAAATCTACTGCTGCTACCCCATCTTATTCAATGAATCTAAAAATGATCAGAAAATGGAGGAGAGTAACAGTTTTTACGGACATGATTAAATCACATTTTTTGCTATATTTCTAACTAGCGCCATCTTGGGCATAGGTGATTGGGGCAATCTTATGGATATCGATAGGTAAGGATAGTTGTGTGTAGGTTGGTAGGTATTATTCAAAACAGCAATTGCTATTACATATGTACTCTGTAAAACAATAACCTGCTTAGTTTGCTCAATGACTGAATGAGATATAAGGTCGACATTATATTAATTATATTGTTGATATAAAAGTGGCTATTCCATGTAAGTATTGTAAATAGAATTTTATCCAAAATATGCTAGCTACAGAATTAATGATAGATTTCTATGAAATTTGCATTTTACAATAAATAATATTTTTTTATATTTTTAAGGTTTTAGATGAAGCGTTTCGAGTTTTAAAACCATTTGGACGTTTTATGTGCTTAGAATTCAGTCGAGTCGATAATTTTTTGCTTAGAAAGTAAGTTAAGACAAATTATTGCTACATAGGTACATACACTCAAGAGCAATAAGAATCGCCACCCTACAATTGAAATTTAATATAAGCGTGTCGATTCAATATTTCTGATAGCTTAATAGGCATAGATTTTAATTATTGAACAAACCTAATGAATAGAAATCACCCAATTGGTTAGGTAAATCATAGATGCTAACTAACCAATTGATTAATTTTATTAAAATTGAAATCAATAAATTTGTGAATTTAATATAGGTATATGGGTGGCGATTCTTTTTGCATTGGAGTGTATTTTCTTTCCATCTTGTAATTCAACATTATTTTATATAGACATTCCCTATTTTACGTATTCAAAAGTAAATTTACTGTTGTTTAATTACTGTATTCGTATTACTTTATTTTTTAGGATATATGATGAGTACTCTTTTCAAGTAATTCCGGTAATGGGGCAGGTTCTCGCTAACGATTGGCATTCGTATCAATATTTGGTAGAAAGTATTCGTAAATTTCCAGATCAAGAACTGTTTGCAAATATGATCAGGAAATCAGGATTTCGATTTATAAAATATCAAAATTATACTGGAGGTGTAGCCGCATTACATTCTGGATTCAAAATATTGAAGACATGAGTATATCATCATGAATTCTATTTATCTCTAAAACTGTATTGTGTTCACGATGATGCAATTGCATATCGATCGGTTAGACAGCGAGATACTAACATAAACGGTAGAAGTTTGTCTATAATGTAGATGCAGTGTTTGTCGAATGTGAATTACAACGCCAACATAATGTAGGTATTGGTCATCAAAAAGTATTTTCACATATAAAAGATTTTTAATTATTAGTTTGAGAACAGTACATGTGTACATATATAGGTTCTAGTACTACCAATAATAGTAACATTTTCATTCAAACTTCACATAGGTTACTGGATAGTTATGTTTGGAGGGAGCTGATTCTTTTTTCTTTTGGAATATTTTTGGGAAAAAAGGAATTTATTTTCTGGACAACCTATATATATGACCTTCACAATATCTGATTTTTATTTTAATTCAGTAGGTTTTGATTTGTAAATATAATTGACGCAGGTGTTATCAATTTTTATTTTGTAAATGAAAAAATATATTTGACAGACAGTGTTTTGTTTTTATTTCATTTTAAAATTTAAATACAAATTTTATTTGTTTTATTAATTATAAATGTAAAACGTACCTAACAATTTTCATTATAAAATATGGACGTTTTTATATTGAATGTTCATTAAACCACAACTTTTCAATATACTATTACAAATTTTATATACTTTGTTTGTTTGTTTCATAGTTTTAACTCTAGATTTTATTACCTTCTCAATATTGCCAAACATATGTGTGATTATTCTATAATATGGAGAAGTTTTTATATACCCAAGTAATCCATTAAACTGTAGATTTAACTTTAATTTCGGTCACCATGGTTTTAGAATAAAAATAAATGAAGTAAATTGAACAAAATTTAATGATATTTCGGCTTAGCCTTTATCAAATAAATATTCGAATAAACACCAAAGATTTTATAATTGCTTTCCCCAAACCTTACTAGCCCATTATGTAAATACCTGTTTAACTTCTAATATGGAAATTTGATCCGTTTTTCTATTTCAAACTCATTTTCTGAAATCAACGTTGTTTTTTTCATTAAACGTAAAACAAAAACCTCGTGCATTTTACGTATTTCTATAAAAAAAGTTATCTTTTGTTTTTTTCCTGTATTTTAGTCTACCATGCCAACATCTAATGTGAGTTCTGTGGGAAATGTCATTTGGATCAGTATGCTGCACGTTATTCTGGGAGCTTTACCGGTGTGTCTTATAACCTATTTGGGATTTTTTGACACTGTTATCACAGAAAATGGACTCGACCATTATGCTGAGAAACCTTTCAGTGTTTATTTGCCTGATTGGCTACCAATGCCTTTGAATACTGTGGTTAACTTAGCTTATACATTATTAGGATTTTATTGGCTAAAACGAAGCATTACAATCCAAAAGCCCTTTAACCTTTTATGGGAGGAAGTTTATATGTTTGTAGTCTTTAGTTGGATGTGTGTGTTCTACAGTAGCGTACAATTAGCACGAATTCTTCTTCAAACACATAGACTGGCTGTTTTAGATCAATGGTTTACACTTCCTATTTTCATGTGGGTTGTAGTTTGGGCACTTTCAATGCTCATTCCTAAGACTAAAATGATACCGTCGTTACCAACGTTTGGCTTGGCACTAATTGTTATTTCTATTATTTCTTATTGTTTAGCACTAGTTTCTAATATTGGTTTTGAAATAGCTCTTGGGGGTCATATATTGTTGACAATAACTTTTGGTTGTTTATTATTGTCTATATGGCCAACGAAGACTACACTATTAAATGCTACAGGCGCAACAATTTGTTGTTTTGGGTTTGTTGTGCTAAAACTACTAGATCATCAGTTACCTCAATATTCTTTAATATTTTCTACTGTAAGCGGACATTTTCTCTCCAAATGCTGTGATGTTGGCCAAATTCATTTTGCATGCAAAGTATTTGAAAGTATTCTACATGCACAGTTATCACATAAACGTGATTGAGGTTTGCCTGCCAACGATTTCAGTTTATCAATGCCTCTTTATCCTCGCTAAAAATTAGTGTGACGGATGTGCGAGAAGAGTTCAAAGTAAAAAGTTTTACTAAATTTAATCATATTGATTTTGTCGTACTAGAAATGTCCTATTATGAAATTAGTCGTAATTAAATTAATGTACTGGGGAAAAGTCGACATTTTTATTAAGTCTTATTGATTACTTAGTTGTATTTTTAAAAAGTCTTAAACAGTTGGAGGATGAACTCATTTCCGTATTCGAGAACTGGTATCAGTACCTACAAAGGAAGATCAACGAACAAGCCATTGGGAACAAGACCAAATCGGTAAAGAAATCAACAGATAAACCCGGACATCTGCAGCGTCTTTCTAATATGTTTTGCGAAAAAATTTCTTTGGAAGAATGGCTAAAAATCTTATTATTTCTCTACAATTATCATTATTTTTTAAAATTTTATTGCAGATGTACGCGTTTTTGGAGTTTCAAAAAGGACACTATTTGTTTTCGTTCATTTGAATTTGTTTATTTCTACATGATAAGAACAATGTTATTTGTCATATATGCGATCTTTTAAAACGACAAAATCAATACGACTTTTTCGATACAATATTTTGAATACGAGTTTTTAAATTTACGACTAAATTTGGTACGGATTTTTCATTTTTACGGTTTTTTGGGTAACGCGTCGGGGGGGGGGTTGGTAAACCACCGCCTAAAAGAATAACATACTACGCTATTACAATAAAGCAAAGGCATCCATCTTTAATGCCATTTTATTTTTTGAATGTCTTAAATTCTCAGTCATAAACAATGTCTAAAAAAACTAAACCTTTGAAAACAGGTGCCAAGATTCATGCAAATTAGTTTTTGAATAATATATAACAATTTACGGAATGGCTAAGAGTTGCAACACCCAGTTACTACAAAGCAATATTTGTATTATAAATGATAATTTTAGGATTTATTACCTTCATCCTCACATCCGGCGCGAGGCATTTGATAAAAGGCAGAAGCGCCCTATATGTATTTGATTTGTTATTGGTTTGTTTTATTTCGTTATATTATTAAAATTTTATACATTTTTAATTGTATTTTAGCAGTGAAGACCATGAAACTCAAATTTTTTTAATCTATTACATACCTGGTTACTATTATTAATAAAAATTGTCATTTCAATTATATAGAGTGGTACAAAAATACTCGGAACAAAATATATTGTGATATCAATAAATATTACACAAAATATTAATAACTATTTACATCATTCATTCAAAATGGTCACCATTATTGTTTTTACAAACAGTGCACTAATGAGAGAGGAGAGATAGCGGTTTTACAGTGTTCATTAATACTAGTCACAAGGTGTCTTGAAGTCTTACCAATGTAAAAAATGTCCATCAATGGGACACTTGAAAATATAAACAAGACTGACCTAAGTAGACTGGGTGTGCTATCTTTCAAAGGGAAACAACTACCTAATTTGAAGAGTACATTGACAGAAATGTTTTTGCTTTTAAAAAACTTAACAAGAGACTTTAAATTTATCAGAAGCTTTTCCAAAATAAGGAAGAAACAAACATTTAGACCAGTCAATATTGTTGACTTTGGAAGAATTTGAAATTAACTTAGACTGAAGAAATTTATTCAAAATTTTGAACAAAAAATGAGAGGGTAACCATTAGATTTCAGAAAGTTAAAGAGAATGGTTACATCAGAATAAAAAACATGCCAATTTGAAGAAATTGAAAAAAATCTCTTGATCAAACAATTTACCAGAGATTTTTTATATCCAAAAGGAGTATTAGAAAAAGGTGGTTTTCTGTGAGTGTTAAAAGTAAATTGGTTGTTCTTAACAGATATGTTGACATCCAAAAAGGGTATATTGAATCTAAAGTAATTTCTTTGGTAAACTGAATGTTTTTGTGAATGGAGTTCAAATGTTGCAAGAAAGTATCAATTTTTACATTATCATCAAAAATACAAAAAATGTCATCTACATATCTGAAGTATACAAGAAGCTTATCAGAATGAGTCAAAAAATGGTTATGTTAAAAAAATTCAAACAAGTGTCTGATAGGGGATAGCTGGTCATTTGGATCCCTGTGTTTTCAATTATCAAAACAATCTCAGTAAAAGAAATCGTTGTTGACTCATTGTGGCTCAAAAAGCAGGTATTCGCTTTCGATGTGACCACAAATAAGTTGCCTTTGAGAGCTCATACGATAACGTGAATACCAATGAAGTTTTCAATTTATTGGTTTCCAAAAATGCCTGACTGCAAAATGAATGTATGTTTCATGAATTTGACAAATTACATTAAGGGAAAGTCATGTTTAGAATAATTGTCTCTACAGAAAACTGACTTCAAGGGAAAACAAAGTGCTTTCAACACGAAAGACACTCACTGAACCATTAGTTTTAAATCGATGGAAAGCGTATGGTGCAGAGCTATCAACAAATGGAAGAACTTAAATAAATGGATGAGGAGACCATTGATGATAGGTGGATAGGTTCAAATACCTATAGGATCGATCAAGAAGAATGATAGAAGCTGCCTGATAGATGTGAGAACGAGAATTGCTATGGCGAAAAATGTGTGAACTGACCTGCATCAGGAAAGATCGTGCACTACCAAGACACTTAAAAATGAGGTTTTTTGAGTGTCCTGATCTGGCCAATAATCTTCATGTTGCAGAAGGATAGACTTTAAATCTGGCTGATCAAAATGTTTATCAATGCAGCAGAAATGTGGATTTGGAGAAGGCTTCTGAAAATCAGCTAAAGAGAGCACAGAAAAAATGTTGGCATATTTGACAAGCTAAGAAAATTAATCCACCAGTTAAGACATTTGAAAAGGGAATCTATGGACACCAAATAGATGAGGATTGCACTTTACAGGAGCAATTGTGCAAGGCAAAATGGAAAGAAGCTATTGAAGAGGTAGACCAACGACCCGGTTATCTTGATAGCATCAAAAAATGGTCTGGACTTACTATGGATTTATTCAACTCCATAAACAGATACTATATTATAAATATAATAAAATTAACTCCTTAAAAAAGTATTTTGAAAATTAAGGGAAGAATTTCTATTTCTTCTGCTTTCGAGGAACTCCTTAAAATTATATGTACTTTTCTAATCAATTCAGAAGAGTTCTGAAAATAAGTGAGCCTTATATGCTTGAGGGAGAAATAGGAATTCCACCGTCAAAATTAATCTTATCATTTTATTCAAGCTTTCTATAGTATATATATTAATACTATAGTTATTTTCCGCGCTTTCTTTCTATTTTTTTGGCTATATGAATATCGCTTTTGTAAGAAAAAACAAATAGGTTTAAAATGGTTGATTTTTTTAAATATATTTTATTTTGCGCTTATAATTAACTATTAAGATCTCATACGTAATTATACATTATTCAAATTGGTTTCGATATGAAAAGTCCGTTGTTTTTTGTCATTCCATTTGTTAATTTATTTGTAAGTAATAAGACAGTAGAGTAAACAAATTTGTAGATTTTTTAAACTATGTAATTCATTTTATCATACCAAACGAGTTTCTAAGTAGATTTTAACTTTGAGGCTCTAGTCCCTGTTAAGGGGTCGGGCATCGGTGTTGTCCTCTTTCTCCATTTACTTCTATCCCCTTCGTCATCAATGCTGTGTTCCCATGTCTGGTTGCTATGTCAACCTTTATCTCCGTTTCCCTTGAATATCTAAAATTCATTCACAGCTGTTCTCATTTCAATTTTATATATGACCATCAATCAATCATCACTGAATGGAATGGAAACAAGTCAACTTATATATTAGGTATGACATGACTATGATAATTCAATTTTATTAACTCATACCATAATCAAGTCATCCAATAGCAGTGTCTATTCCATCAATCAATAAATAGAAATATTTGATGGAACAATAGCATTTATATTTAATATTCCATCACAGATATTGTAGAATTAGATATTGTAAAAGTAAAAAGTGATATTGAAGTAGAAAATAATATGCAGTTATATACTAATGATAAGTTAGTACATATGAGTAAAATAATCTACTCAGCTCACATCCATAACTGACCCTAACTAAGTAGAGTGCCATGCATGGATTTGACAGAACAATAATAATAACATTTATATTTATTATTACATGTCATCACAAATCAATAGTCATTTTTTACCAACTTATAGTTTATACTTATGAAAACTTGCTTTTTATCAATCTCTCCCCAAATTTTATATCAAAGTTGGATTCTAACCTAAGCCCAACTGTTTTAATTAACCCACTAAAATACAATACAATAGAAAGGATAGGCTATAAATGCTCATATAATCCACTAAGTACAGTACAAAAGAAATGAAAGGCTGTTATGCTCATATGACAAAGCTAAAAGTAAGACCAAAGCTTAATATCTACATTGTCATGGATTAGAAACAACCATTTAAAATTAAAATAGAAAAGCATTCAAAATAAACAATGAATATTTTTATGGATCTACCACATCTTCAGGTTAAAGATAGCAACAAACAATAACTAAATTAAGTACATTACATAAAACTTTATTAATAAGGTGGGTAGGGATAAATCTGGAAAGGTTTTGCTACTTTTTATTGCCTACTTATTTAAAAGATCATTTTTTACAATAAAGGCTCTAAGTCTAATGTGTAAAATTAAGTGGGGTAGGGGTGAATCAAGAAATATTTCCACTAACTAACTTTAAATGGCTGTAACTCAAAAACTAATTGAGATAGAAAGCTGATTTTATATTCTAATTAATCCAGACAATCTGGAGACTATTTGGTATAATTTTTAACACCATACTTAACTATGAGATGGCAACAATCTGGAAAAGCAAATTATGGAAGAGATGACAGAAGGAACAAGGAGAAGAGGTAGACCCAAAGCAAGATGGATGGATGGTATTTTCGAGCTCACAGGCACCA
>JAUYWI010069344.1:0-14584 GCA_034780595.1 Parotoplana pacifica | reverse complement strand
AGCGCTACACATGGAATGCTTTGATGCATGGCATTCACAATAAACTTCTTTATAACTTGTCACATAACTCACATTTTTATATTTGGACTCACAATAACTTGTCACATAACTCACATTTTCATATTTTGATTACTATTCACAGAATTATAATTTAATTTTGGATTTGATTTTTTTTGCCGATGCAGAGATTTTATTAGCCGACGCGAAAGGGATATGCTATATTCGAGGAGTTAGGCCAACTCCCGAGTTAGTGCTTTTCAATTTTTCGTAAATGAGACCATGATTCGCTGCATTGAGCGGCACACCAATAGCCATTCAATGCAAGGTAGGCATTCCGTGTCTCTTGAAGAATGATAAATTCATTGGTGTCTAGATAGCCAAAGCAGTTCTAATGTGTCGATCAAATCTATTTGGCAGAGCAAACTATACTGAGAACTTATTTTAAGCAAAATCTTCAGCACTTGCTTTTTGATGAGGAAAACAATCGTCAAGAACCATTTGTAGACAACTACCGTTGTTGTTAGACCACAAACTGTAACCTCACCATTGATGAGCAACTACTCCCCTGTAAGTCAAGAAGATGCCCCAATATTCAATATATGGCGTCCAAAACCTGATAAATGTAGCAACTAATTTCGGTTAGCCAATGTTAATGCAATACTCTACCTCGGAAAGATCCCGATCGTGCAACTGGAGATATTCACCATATGATATTGGTATGAAGTTAATGGCTCCTATCTCTACTACGTCACTACTGATATCTTTTTCACTAGCTTAAGTTTAGCAAATGTTAAGGTAAAATTATTACAAAAAATGTTTATGGAGTAGTTAACATACATTTTAGGGAAACTAGTTTTATGACGCATTTTCAAACTAAAATGCATATAAAGTTTGTTAATTTATAAAAAAATATGTATTTACATTGTTTCATTGAATTATTTGGTTTCAACTATTTGGTAGAATACATATTATTTTGTTAATATATTTTTGGGGCCCCCGGTATATCTCAGGTCGGAATGAAATCCAGGAATAATGTCATCTGTACTCTAATGGGAAAATAAGCTTAATTAGCGTCTAATTTTTATTGTTTATTCTATTTGATAAAAGAATAAATTTAAATCAGAAAATTTAAAGTATTTCAAAAAAATTATTTGTTTGGATGTAATCTTTTGTCATACCCAAGACAACATTGTGTCAAACAAACCACCATACATGATCAGGAAAAAGTACACATTTTATATACATAAAAAAAAAAAAAAAGGGATACTTAAGATTTTTTGGAGGCACTAATTATAAAATACACACTTTCAAAAGAAATTATGGGACAGTTTCCATAGATTGTTTCGCATTTTGAGCTAGGAAATGAAATTTTTATGCATTTTCTTATAATAGATGGGTTTCCAAAAATGTCGATTTTGGATATCAAATTCTATGGACTATTACATCCATAGACAACAGGGTTTGAACACTAATTAAGTCGACGTACAAATATCGATCTATGTTTAATACGTATGCTGGACCATAAAGTTGTATCAATTAATCGAGAAACGTTTTAAAATGTCAAATATATCTGTCAATTCGCACAGCATTTCAGTCGCTTACAATTAATCATTCATTATGGAAGTAAAATCAGAGTATTATTATTTTAATCAAAACTCTAACTGGAAACAATGTCAGTTGTGCAGACATACAACACGGATATCTTGATACAGAATGGGGGGAGGCTAACATTCCGTCGTTGCAACATATTCAGCGCCTTACAAAGTAATTCCGTGACAACGTCAGGGTTTCAGTTATGAAGAAACAGAGATCTGGCCGTTATTGCAGCAGATGGTGATAATTACTCATTAGTTACTGTTTCGGTTGTATTAAATGTGAAAGCGTTATTAATAATTGCAGCGATATCTATATATACACTTTTGTATATATTTAAATAAATAAACACATTGCATAGTTACCTAAGAAGCGACATTGTTTTGGAAACCCCTATACCTAATATTTGACACATCTACAATATGTCGGCTTCCTTGCCATCAAATATTTAAGCTGGCAGAAGTCAACAAGACATTATATTCTCATCTGTATAGAATAAATTATTATAATAAGTCACAATTAAAAAATACACATTTAGTGTGCCACAGAGTCCCTAGTGGAGTTACATAATCGAACAAACTTAAATTTTTGGACCAATGACATCATCGGCCTCTAGCTAAAAAATGCTTACTTAAAACATTCAATCGATACTCATGTACCAAATTTCAGCCCAATCTATGCGTGGGAATTATGATATCCTAAAGAAAACACATATTTATCAACACAGTGGATTAAATAAAGCACAATTGTATCCATAGACCGGCAATCTAAACTAAACGTCCAGTGGTAGCTGCCATTAAATGAGAGTCGACCAGGGAATTGACTACGAGGTTTAGGGATAGCTTATTCTATTCATCAAATGGCACCTCAAGGTGAGAGGTCGCCGCTAGTGAAATCAGTAAAATCAATTATCTCTACAGCAGTATGACTATTACAGAGTCTGGAAATCTTTACTGTTGTACCCTAATAATTGCATAGAAGTTAATAAAGAAATTAAAATTTTAAATTGTCCATTTAAATTTTATCTTGGAGCTTTGGGATCGAAATTCGTATCAAAACATTACCATCGGAATTGAAAGTAACAAAAAATAATTATCTCAAAATATCCAGAGATATTCTTGTCAAAGTTAAACAGAAGTCTACGGGAGTTAGGAAGTGGTGATCCGCTTTGTGAAATATAAAATATAGAATGTTTGTTTTAGAGAGATAAGGAGAAGGATGTAAGTAGTCGATTTCTATGGAATAGATTTATTTCTATTTTAAAACATATGATATTACACTGGAGATTGAAAATTCGCATGCCACGAAATCAAATAGTGGATCTAGTTATATCTAAATAATCTTATAACTATCAGAAGACAGATGTTAATTTAAAAAAAAGTGTTGATAGCTGTATGGTAAGTTGTAGCTGAGCTTGAAGTAAAACGTATAGGGTGTGTCAGGTAAAACCGCGTTGTTTTGCCAAAAAGCCGATTTAACAAATAAAAACTATCGATTCTGGTTCTGAAATATGTACAAATGGTTGAAAGTGTAATGTATGCAAAATTTACAAAAAAGTAAATAGTCCCCGTCAATGGCGACGAACTCCACTAGGTCTCATCTAAGACGCTGTAATTCCTTTTGTAACTTCGCACGTGTCATTTTCTGATTCATAAAATTGGCAAGGAAGTGAACAACTTGCTGCTTGGTTTCAAAGACCCGATCACCTCTGTCAAATCCCATGTCTAGAAGGATGCAGTCAGGTGAATATGGAGATGTGTCTGAAGAAAGTGATGTCGCTTTCCTTGAAAGAAGTTTCGTGGCATAATCGCCGTATGTGGCTTGGCATTCTGTGAGATTGCGACGCCCAGGCATGACTTTCTCTTGAAGAAAGGCCACATACAATTCAGCATTGATGCTCTGGTTTCGGTCAAGAACGCCGAAGCTACAATCTCCTCGAAAGATTACCACAACAACGATGTGAAACTGCAAATCTAAAACGCGTTTTTCCTGACACATACTATACAAATTTTTTAAATTATTTGCAATTTCATCAAAAAATAAATTTGGCCAGCAAGTAAGTTTTAAAGGTTGATCTTTAATGACGCAATAGACACACGTCACGACAAGGGACACCCAGAGTGCAATAAAGAAGTCACTCTCATTACTCGACAATCATAAATCTTATGATCTCCATAATAATTTCTGGTTCCATTTGGTATTATTCGAATTTGGTGAGTGGACTCTCTATCGTCTCCTCTCTGCTAACGGCGACCCTTGCGTCGTGCGGACATCATTTCCTTACAGGCTGGGCAGAACCAGCGTCCCTTGGGGGCAACCGAGAGGCCCACACAGCCATAGTGAAACCATTCCACTGTGCAACTGGGATTGTCACAAGCAATCATCTCGCCATGACTCAGGTCCTGACAAACACAATAGCGGGTCGTATCTTCCTGGGACAGCCCCACAGCCCCATTCGATCCGTCCAGCACGCCAACATCGGCTGCTGTGGTACTCGTGGAACTGCCCGACAGGTTGGCCGCGTTGTTCTGCGTGCTCGAGCCCCGCCGTCCGTCCCCCAGGGTCAGGTCGTTAGGCAATGAGGGGGCATCCAGCGGCCCCGCACTACCGCTGGCTGCGGAGGCAGAGTCCAATAATCCGGCATCCATCAGATGCACATCTTCCTCGAGTATCGATGAATTGTCATCTGTTGATATTTTGTTTCTGAAATCAGATTTAGTTTATTCAATTAATCTTCTGTAGAGGAACTCCAACTGGGAATTTGGACATTTCCGGAAAATATGGTTGCGAGGGTCACAAAGCGGTGAATTGTTTTGACATATCAAAAAGTGACTTTTAAGCATCTCATCACAAGCTAAATGCATTTGAAAAAGAACATAAATATCAGCACCCCATCAAAAAATCCATTAAAAGACGCAAACAAAGGACTATCACTAGGCATGTCAGAGTTGTGCTGACTGGGGATGCGTGTTTGTCAAAATCATTACCAGAACAATAGAGTAATAAATATACAGAGATCCGCCTCTTGCTGGAGGTGTATACAGTTTTGTACAACTACGAATTGTCCTCAATAGAAAAAGTAATTATATAAAATATTCACAATCATCATACTATTACATAAATTGAACAATTTTGCTATACAGACTGTGCTAGATTATAAATAAAACTAGAGATTTATCCAAATCTCAATCTATTAAATTCTGTAATTTCGCAATCCTACAATTCAACCAGGCAACACTTTATTGTAATTGTCTGGTTTATCTGATTTTTTATAAATGACAGTTCATTGATACCAGCAATGGAATACATTCAATTCCATTTCGGAGGGGTGGGATAGTTCGCGTCATCAATAATGAATTAGAAAATGTCTGTTTGTATTTAGATTTATTACCATCTTATCCAACTTGGCATTCTTTCCTAATAGATGCAAAATCTGGAACACCCTGCATTTAATATTTTGTCGCGCAAATATTAGAATATAAATACATGGAAGCTATTTGAGAAACAGTTTTGAATATTCATAATTTATTGTAATTGCCTGGTTTAATCTGTTTTTTTTATAAATGACAGTTCATTGATGCTAACTAATGGAACACATTCAATTCCATTTTGGAGGGGTGGGTTATTTCGCGTCATCAATAATGAAATAGAAAATCTCTGATAAAAGGCACCGCTATATATTTTACAAATACAAAAAAGACGTTTACGTCTGGCATCTTTTATCTTAAAACAAAATAAACCATCAGAAATAGAAAGAAATTTAAATCTTTTACAATATATGTGTTGTTTATATGAGTGTTTAATTTGAAATTGTGAAACAAACCTGGTTCAAATAAGCAGAAAATATTTCTTGGTTTTACGCTCGAACAATTTTAACGATGATTGACATAAATAAAATATGTGAAATTAAACAATTTTCATCCTCTTTGAGGTGTGGTTTTTAAGCTAAGCTAAGCATAAACTGTTGATAGCAGATGGAGATACGTTGACACTGAATTTTATTTCATTTTTTTCATAAATTACATGTTTATTTTTTAACATATAAAACTTTAAATAGTAGATAAATAGGCTGTCATTTTATTTTTTATTTTATAAATATTGATACACTTATTTCAGAATTTATAATTTTATTAATATATTTTACATATGATGTAATGATACATTTTACATAAGACGAAATGATGTGGAATCCGATCTTTTATTTCTGAAAAACAACCGCACAATTAAGTTTTTAGCCTCTCCAGAAAAAAAACCTTTTGACAGATCGGATATTTGATTGCGGGGCTGACGAAATGGTGCATTGTACATAAGACGTAATGCTATAAGACGAAATGATACATTTTGCATAAGACGAATTAGTTGCGATAAAACGAAATGATAGATTTTACAATCAACTAAATGATGTGGAATTCGATCTTTTTTTCTTAGCGTAATAAAAGAATACATATTCAATTTTATGTAGAAAATATGTCTACCAGTGTAGACATGCGTACTTTGAAACATTTTTCTGAAGTTATTATTTATGTTTGGGAATCAAACATAGAGATATATGTATGAAATAAACCACATTAATCATTTCCTAAAGCATTTGAAATTAATCACAACATAATCCACATGCGAGCTATTTCACCCTACTGGTAGACATAACGATATTTTCTCTTATAATTTATTTGGTCACCATTCAACAGTCTTTAGAGATATATATTTTCCTTCCTACAATCTTGTCTCTGAATTACTGGGCCATGGACTAACAATATGTGGAACAATCACCTGTGGGAAGGAGGTACTTTCTAGCCATTTTTGCATGAAAATGATAAGCGAATAGTATTATGTTCATACATTCCTAAAAGGTACAAGAATGTGTTTCTTATGAGAAGTTACCATTCTGGAAATCAAATAACGGAAAGGGAGTACAATAAGCCTTTGATTATAATTGACTACAATGCAGGGAAGGGAGGTGTCGATCTTAGGGACTCTATAATAGATGATAATACCTGCAAAAGAAAAACGAATCGGTAAGCACAGACATTATTTTTTACCCTAACCCTAACATATTATTTGCTACTAGTTGGTACTAAGTATTTTATTATTCTAAATATGATACTGCCCTATTTTTCTTCATCTTCACCAGTATTTTTGTGTTGCAGGTACCCCTTTGTTCACTTCTTTGATATTTTGGACGTGGCACTTCTAAACTCCTTCCTCATCATGGAAGCTAATGCCTACACAAAATCGAGAGGCACGCATCTCAAAGAAGTGGCTAGAACTTTGGCAGAGGAGAATATGTGAAAAAAATGACAATCCAGCAATCTATGGGCAATCCAAGGATGCTTTTCATGCCATGGGTTTCCCTCTAAAACAGCCAGTACAAAGGGCCCTTCAGGAGAACAAGCCACGCAAATGGCAGATTCATGGGTGCAGAAAATCCACAAGGATAACATGTGACAAATATGTAACAAATATGTAACAAATATGTGACAAATCTGTCTGCTCTACTCATGACTATAAAATAATTAAATGTTCAGAATGCATCTCAACATCATCAATCATTTGACAATTACATCGAAATTTGAATACCCATGTTTTTACATTCTTCGTATATTCATAGGTATGGTAACAATATTTTTTCATAAGATAAATTGTGTACCTAATAGAAATTATCTGCATTTCCATTATATTTTCTTTATCTGCAGTAATATATTATGGAATCAATGAAAATCCAGTTCCTAAGAAACTATATATTCATGTATGTCTACCAGTGTAGACAGGTGGTGAGAATATGATTGTAAAATCGTTGGTGGGATTAGGGTTAAGAAGCAACATTAGAGACATATGACATGTACAATAATTTCCACATAGAGCATTTTCTGAAATTTTGACTTTGTTAGCTCTAATATTTTAACATATCATTTATCCAAAAAAGCAATAACATTCATATTTAAAAAGTAGTCTAACACACTTTTAACCTTTTTGTCTTTAATAATTAATTCAGACGACACTGTCCCAATTTCCCCCGTGCAATGAATGTCTTTTTTCCACATGTCATGATATTATTGAAGTCGGTTGTTGTGTTCTCAAGTCACGTACTAGTAGAGAGGCATTGTAGTATTAGCATATCTATGGCTATAATCTGTTGTGAATAGATACATCGGTAAATTTTTAGTTCATTAAATTGAAGTATAGATAACATATCTTATATTTTCTGACAGATCTTTCTCAATATATACACAGATGCAAGATATTCTTTGTAAAGATTAACGGTTTTCAGAGCAGGACCCTTACTACGCTGTTGCTCGTTCGCGCGTCTCCTTGCTTCCCAATTTCCTTTATTGCAGATTGTGTTCACTGGCTTTCATTTTGCAACTTAATAAACTCCAGTTTTATTGTGTTTTATATTGTCCAAACAATGCATGCAATTAAAAATTTGAATTGCCCGAAGAAATAAACTGTTACCTTCTTTTCAGCTGTCCCTTTCATCGAGCGTAGAATGCAACTCACATTCCCTTACGGTGCTACAAATGCTAGGTTGCACTGTCGTTTAAACACAAGCATGATTTCTAAGAAGGAGCTACTGGAATTGGAATTTACTTGGTTTCGATTTGATATGAAGAACGCCATGCAACAGGGTGAAGACTCGTGTTATAGAAGCCAAGTAAATATTTTTATAGTTCATGGGAAATGATACTGAACCATAGTTATGACTTTAGTTAATATTTACATGTGTACATGTAGTTTTTTAAAAGGTAGTAGGTATTGTAGTTCTATGACAACCTACATCTTCTGGAACAGTGATGTTGGCATAGCCTGTGATTTTGGCGAGCCTGCACTTATGTCGAAAATATCCAGTTTGGACATAGGTGTTCGGAACATTAATACTTTTATAAATTAATTTACACCTAATTGATACACCTCCGAAAAATTGCGTTTTACTCAAAGGATCAAGCAGCCCACATTTGCAACAAAAATCGAATCAATAGGAAAGCAACCAGCTGTCTAGTTTGAAATGGTTTTATATTATTTGTGTTTAGAGCAATAATAAAAAAAACAGGCACAATTTGATAAAAATGTACTACCTAGTGATAACCCAAAACAGCTGGTTTGACCTTGTAGGAGCTTATCAGACAGGCAGACATTATTACAGCCTGAGCCTAAATATTATTATATTTCATATCAAAACATTAAAGAGAGGATCATTTGTAAAATTTTAAAAAAATTATTGGAAAGCCTCTTTTCTTATTAGAAGGTACTCACGCTGTCAAAGCACGTGCTGGCCTATTAATATTTAAGAGCAATAAACGCGACCTTTTTATTTACCAGACACAAATTTATGAGTGTGGCTCTGTTAATCGTACACCAAAAGTGGAACACTAAAGTTGTTATTATTCATTTATATGCTTGTTTTCTTTTTAATTGTAAGATTTCTAAAACAACATTCTCGGGTGACACGTTGGTGATGGACCATCCTGACCCTGGCCACTACAAATGTATTGTGAATATAGTTATTAGGCGAGGAGGAAAAGCCAGTTATTCAGGGCAGCCAACTACATCTGATGATAGCATAGCAGGCCATGCAACAGAGGAAATAATGTTCTCTTTTGAAGGTTTGTTTAACCATTCGTAGATGGAATAGGGGTGATGGTGGCTATGGCCTTAACAATTGTTCGCAAGCTAGAGTATTGTCAGGAAAGATTGCCCAACCCTAGTATTTTTGTTAATTTTTACATATTTTTGAAACAAGATATTTAAAATCTGTCAGTATGGGATATGTTAAGTCTGTGAGAATATAAATACAAACAAATGTCCAGGTCTGAATGAGGCAACGTCGACTTAATTGGCATAAAAACCATCAGGACTAGAGGATTGAGCATATTTAAATGGTAATCGTCTCTGATGAAACATCTATTGAAGTGCAACCAGAGTAAACACTTTTACAACGAAAAACTCTTCAACCAGCACACTTTGAATTTAAATTTCAACACTTAGTCAAAGTGATAATTTGGGGATGCATGTCCGCAAAGTTGACACGGTGATTCCATATCGCAAATGGGATGTGGAACAAAGACCAATATCTCGAGGTTCTAGGAACGAGATGGATATTTCCACAATATCTGGCCCATGCCACACTGCCAAGGTTTGTAAAGCATATCTACTTGAAAACAATATCACATTGCAGGAAAGGCCGTGAAATTTACTATACCTTAATGTCATTAAGAACCTTTGGAGGTTCAGAATGTCAAACTAAATAAAACTGCAGTCAAAAACAGGAATGCTATCATTCGTCAAACAAATGAATTGGATGAATTGTGCTAACGGTTGATTGAATCCATTCCAAGACGTATCAACGTTTGTACTGAAGCAAAGACAGGACCAATCAACTATTGAGCATTTTTCTGCATTCCAGACCAAGAAAACCCCATGTTATCCTACAGAGAAGGCGACAACAGCCCTCTTCAGGGCCCCACTTTTGATTTATTTTAATACTTTAGTTTTTGATTAGTTGTATAACGGGTATAATCACTAAAAAAACAGGGGTGTTGCAATTTCTCCTGACAACACTGTACTAAACCGATGGTAAATAAAATATGGAACCTGATCACCAAATTCTTTTGCGGACATTTTGTTGTAAATATCTTTAGGGTCCACATCATAGCTTATAAAATTATTATAAAAGTATATCTGTATATTTCGTATAGTTTTGTCCATGAGTAAATACTAACACTTCTTCAACTATAATCGGCTTGATTACATTATTCTATATTTCCGAACATTTTTATTATCCCACCTATAATTACATAGCCCCAATACAGATGCCATTTCATTAAAATAATTGTTCAATGATTATAATAATTGAATAAATTAAATGTATCAGTTGACTTTCCTTTTCCTCTCCTCGTATTATGTGTCCAATCCAATTTTTCAACTAAATAGAATGCACTCATAGCGCGTTTAAATGAGCTATTAACTTACAAATTTCTAATCACGATTTTGATAAATCAATGAACATTAATTATTGATAGTGTAGCCAATATAACAAATAATTCCAAACTATCATAGCTGTGATTATTTGAATTAGAATTATGTAGTGATGATGCTAAATTTCCCAAGATCCTGGACTAATAAAGTCACCTTAAAAACGTTACATTTATGAGTAGTGCTTCAAAGATTACCCACTGCAAAACATTTAGCCAAAGTAGTTCAATGTATAAAATCCAAAATTATATCCTACTGCTGTATGATTGCTGAACGCACTAGTGTTAGTCATCATTGGAGTGTAAATAATTTTATAAATTTTATAAATAATAATTAAATCCTAAATCTACATAAATCATTTGTTTCATTTGACTTAGATAAATTAATTCTGATATTAGTATAAACTTAGATTAATAAAGGAAATCTGTCGTAACAAAACTAGGCACTAGTTGGTTTCTTGGTTTCTGTTTTAGCTCTACGATGCTCCAGAACAATCGAAATTGATGGAAGTCAACCAGTAGTTTTGTCGTCTCCAAATTATCCACAAAATTATTGGAATAACCTTTTTTGTAATTACATTCTGATTGTACCAGCAGGCTTGCAAGCTTTGATAACCTTTCACGGCAAATTGGTTATAGAAGCTTATGGTACAATTGGTTGTTTCGATTATCTTTATTTTCGTAAGTGATCATTCAACATTCATATGAAATATGAACCAACTAGACCTCGAAAGACACTTTGGCCTCCTGTTTATTATTTTTTTATAAACAAAATAAATTATTATTATTATTATTAATATAGCCATTTAGAACAACGGGCGTTTTAGACACGTAATCGTAAATGTTTGCTTTCTATTGTTTTAGCTGTTCGTGGAAAAGTGTGTAGAAAACTAGAGTATCCAATCTTTATGCCTCCTGGAAACACGTCCTTCTTTTTTCGAACCGACAGCTATGAAGCATTACCTGGTTTCAATATGACAATAGATATTGGTGAGTTTATACCAATGTGCATATTTTTGAAATACACATACTTCTTTTGTAAGTGTGATAAATCTTACTAAGCTTTTCATCAAATGATTTCTAGTTAAGCATAAATTACACTTTTCATATAAAAATATGAATGACGTTGGTGTGCTTCGGCCTTTCCAATTTGGCTATATGGGATCGATAGAATGGGCCGTTTTTGATCCCTTCACAATTTTTAGATATGCCAAATGCTTTTTGGAAAACAAGCACAAATTAATTTTGACTTTGTTTTACAAATCAAATGGAAATTAAAGACCAAAAATTCAAAAATATGTTTAACCCAAGCCCTAAATTTATGTGAAATAATTTTGGTCATTAGCTCCTCGTAGTTATTTTGTTTTTGGATAAAGCAGATTTTGAAATATACATATCGCTACTTTAAATTCAATGTATTGAGTAGCTAAGAAGCAAAATTAAAAACATTGGACATGTACAAGTAATTTTCACAAAAAGCATTATAAAATGTTGACGTTGTTTGCTCTAATATTTTAGCAATCATTCATTTAAAAAAGCAATAACTTTCATATTTGGTGGCAGCTATCATCTAAAAATGAGTGTATTTATTAGTAGGGTTTTGACCTAGTACACTTTTATAACTTTCTGGTCTTTAATTACTTATACACAAGACACTGTCCCAATTTGCCCCTTCCATCGAGCAATCAATGTTTTGGCAAAAATGATATCTTTCCAAAGAAAGGTTATTGGCTTCAAATAAGTGAAGGAATCCAATTGTATTTTTTAAGGTTTGATTAAGATATTGTGGCAGACATATTATAAATACATTATCTTATTTTAGTCATAACCCATTGCTTACTATTAAGTACGATAATATATACCAAGGAAAAACATATTGTAAGAGTGTCATATTCAGATCTTATGGAGTTGCTAAGAATAGGGTACAGTGGAATCCATAGACATGGACTTGGCACAGAGTAGAGACAAATATTGATGCTGGTATCTTATTTGTGTGCCAAGTAAAAAAGTCATCCAAAGTTATAAATTGAAGTCCACTGATTTTAAGACTGAATATTATTTATTCTGGAATGATTTTAGAGCAGGAAATAACAATAAAAATGACCTACAAATAAATAATAAATTCTTTTAAACCAAATAAATCCATTTAGCAGTCAAGAAATTCCCATTTTTAACAATTCAAATTTTATATACGAGCATTAGTAGGGGGTGGCTGTACCCTAAAGTTTTCTTTGCAAGCTACCCAATCGACAATGAATGAAATTTGGGTGTTTGCGGTGTTTTTGTTGTAAAATGTTTATGGTCCGATCCTTGCCAATTACATCATAGCTAATAAACTTATTATAAAACTGTACATAGGAAGCTATCTACTTGTGTAATTTGTATATTCATGTCCTGACATCATTAATGTGCCTTCTATATAAACCATTTTCTAAAATTATTTTTTAATGATTTGTATAAATAAATAACTAAAATGTATCATTTTGTATTCATAATATAATGGCGCCATTGTATTAGCTGAAATGTTGATATTGGTTAGATTTTGTCTGTAAATAATTCTATGAACTAATTGTTAATTTGCTTTGCAGTCTACCAGTGAGGGAGCACTTAGTATAGCTGCCAAACACTCCTACCGTCTTTAGAATAGTTAGTAAGGTGAAATGCAAATATCATAAGCGATCTTCTAAATAGTAGAGTATCGTCAAACGGGCCTAAGATTCTCTCTCACTGAAAAACACAATCGGAAATGAAGATGGCATTTTTACAAACAAAATATAGAGAGAAATCGAACCTTAAAGCTGAATTCTAAATAGATAATAACAAAATGTCACTTGAAAAGGAACACGAAGCTAAATATTCACTATTGTAACAGTTGCTTAATTTATATCACTTTATCAAAATTTTAGAATATATGGTTTTGTTTTGCATTTTCAAATCTAAGTTAAGTTTTGGGTTCGGATAATTTTGGCGCGGCCTTTTATATCATCAAACAAAGAAAAAATATAGAAAACGTTATCAAATGTAGAATAAATCTTTACTGCAGAAAACAAAAATAAAAAACAAAACCAGTCAAGCCTTCGACAGTATAAACATCATAGAAATGAAAGTAATCTAACCAAAAGATGTACAAAATATAAATATGGCTTCAACATAAAAACAACATCCCTTCAAGATCAAATCAAAACTATGTAATCATGTGTATCTTGTTCTACACCCAAGCTGAAGCATGATAAGATAGCCAGTCAAGCTCAGTGATTGAAAACACCATCTAGTAAATCCAAAATCCAAAAATCGTAAACCATAAAACAATCCAGTCATGATATTGACAGTAATCCATTGATCACCAAACTACATAACAATCATAGTTGTCAAATTGTTACACAACATTCTATCACATATAATTCTATCAATTTTCTCAGAATATTAGCTATTTTAATCAACAGATTTATTAATACTAGTTCTGATAGATAGACTTACAAAAAACTGCAGAAATGTAGTTGTTCCTAATAATAGTTGTTATAATAACCACAATTATGACATTTTGGATATTATTTGTCATATTGTTTCTTCAGACAGCCATGGCCATTACATGTATTATGTAAGGATATTGCATTGTTGGTATAAATGCAATGATTCTACCATCTCAAAAGTATATCTTGATCTGTCATTTAATTCAACTAGTGCAAATTTAGCCTTTAAATTTTGAACAATAACTAGATTATGGGAAGAGTGATAGTTGTGTACACATAAAACTGGTTAAAACTTGCCACTGTGCATTCTAAGTCCTGTACCATATTTCTTGTTATGGTTTTGCATTTTAACAACTTTACATTTTTCATTTCTGACTGGACAGTTTCATGGATTTTGGATATACTAGATAGTACTTTCAATTGCCAAACTTAACTGAACATCTTATCATACTTCAGCTGGGATGTAGAACAAGATGCACTTGATTACATAATTTTGATTTGATCTTGAAAAGATGATATTTTTATGTTAGAGCCATATATATATATGGCTCT
>JAUYWI010069333.1:0-14585 GCA_034780595.1 Parotoplana pacifica | reverse complement strand
CTCCCCCCCCCTTCTCTCTCTCTCCCTCCCCCCCTCTGTGTGTTTGGTGTTTAAATATATTTCTTCAATAATAGATTTTTTCAAAGATCTAAAGCAACCTCTTTTATCGTTCAGACCTCTGACTTTCAACCTCTGCTTGGTATCGTTAGTAAGGGGGTTGGTTGTTTTATTGCATGACGACTTTTTTGGTTTAAGCATTGGTGTTTGATTCTTTAGTCAACAATCGTGATCTTCGCTTCTTCGAGAAGAATGTTGGTAAGAATGGAGGCCACGTTGCCCATGGTGATTCTGGAAGCACTGTTGACTTCACGTTAGAGCTTCTGTTTGTTGGAGGGTACTATGAAAGGGTCCCCAAGCATCGATTCCGTAATCCATGTCTGTTCTGATGAATTGGATATATAGCATGCGAATTTATTTGCTGCGTTGACCCCAGTCGACCTATCCGAGCTTTGATCGCCTTGATCCGTTCTCTGGATTCCTGATCGATCTTTAAAGTGATGCCGAGGAAACCAGGATTGGAATTTCTACTGATTTGGTTGTCCCCAATTCTCAGGTTAACTGGAACTCTAGTATTCATTTCTTTAACTTTCAAGGTAAAGGCCAGTTGTTTGCACTTTTCGTAGCTTTCCAGATATTCTCACACAAATCAATGTTGTCAAGGAAGGATTGTATTTGAAACCGGTTTCTTTGAGTGTAGAACCAGTGCTCACCATGGCTGTGTCATCAACGAAGAGTGAGGGTTGTGTCCTTCCAGTTTTGATTGATGTCATTGATGTATAACAACCAATCTGGAGGGCTAAAACTGAGCCTTGGAAAACACCTTCCTTCATAATAACCCATTTGCAATAGGTATCCTGAATTTTCACATTGGCTCTTCTGTTGGGAAAGAAGGAGATACACTATGTGATGATACACTTAGGGACTTTCACATTAAACATTTTCATAAAAAGACCTTGACATATGCCTTAACAAAGTCCCTGATGACTTGAGAGATTCTGGCGCTCTATTGTTCAGTATTTTTTTTTTTTTCTAAAACCAGCTTTGTTGGGGTTGATGATATTGTTTACTTCAAGGAAGTGGTTAAGTAGCTCTTTAACTAACCGTTCAACAAATTTAGCTATACATGAAAATAGAACGGAAATATGCACACTTATCCAGTTTTTTCTCTTTCTTGGTGATGGAATAATCTCCGCTTTTCTCCATTGTTTCGGAATAGATTTGAGGTTCTAACTGAGATTGACTAAGTGAAAAAGTTTTTTTACCGATAGAGGATAGGCTTTTTAATATTTCGCTCCGAACGTCTTTTTTAAGCGTGTTATTGAGTTAGGTAATGTTAAAGGAGCAACACATACCGTTGTGGTCTTCCATCTAGTTGGTGCATTTGCTTTAAATATGGACGTTCATTGTTTTCTTGATTTTGGAGTCTAATTCTTTATTTCTAGGGACCTTGCTGGTATTGGCATAAAAACGAGCAAAGCGGTTGCTTTTTTCTGAATCGGTGCTGTATTCTCTACTATTTTCCTTCATAATAATATCCGTCTTTGGACCACGAGCTCGTCCACCAACATCGCTGATGTAGATTTAATGTCTGCGTACAACGTTAAGGCAATATTGACAGAGAACTTAGTTTCAAATCTCGAGAACTTAAAATAATTCAATAATAATTAAACTTTAATATTTAACAGAATCTTTACATTTATGTAAATTTCCCTTGTGGAGTAGTACAATATCTGCATCCACCCCTTTCTTTCCTGCGTTTTGTCTTTGTCATTTCTCCTTAATGTTTTATGGTAGGTACCAGCCTGAATGTTGCCAGTTGAAAGTATTTTTATATACATCAATTATGAAATAAAAACTATCATAACTTTTTTGGCTCATATAATTTTCAACACTTGAAAAAACATGTCATACTTTAGAATTTTCATTAAAAAAAAGTTTTGAAATATTTTTTTCTTAAGTTGCACCTTGGCTGGGTATAAATTGTATTTTCAAAGATCCGTAATAAACAATATATACTGCAGATATCATCCAATTTCATTACTATTTGATACCAGTATCACTCTTTATGTAAATCATTTGTCCCAAATTAGGTCAAATTATCCACATTTTCAGAGGGGTCATAGGTATGACCTTGGCGAGTTAGACCATAAAAAGTTCTACCTATCAAAATTTATGGCTCTTCTTTTTTATCTTGGTTACAAGTTAACAACCATTTAAATCGGTTGATGTTCTCTGTGTCAAAGCTCATTAATTACAAGAAGATAGAAAAAAGTTTTTAAAGGAAATGTATAAATTGAGTATTGAATGGTCAAACGTGAAACAGTGCGGAAACAAGGTTTTGTACGAACCAAATTAGTTTTTGAAATTATAAAAGTAAAGGTAAACCAATGCATATATAAAAAGTGAAGGTTACAAAGTAGCTACATGTAGCTATTTCTAATATATTTTTGTATATTCCTAACAAATTTTACTTACCACTTTAATTGTAGAATATATTATCATTTCATTCTAAACAAAAGGCAACAGAGCTTTAGAAAATCACTTTTTATGGATGCATTTGTTTACCTATTTATAGTTTACTTTTATCATTTTAAATACTATTTTAGTTCATAGAAAACGTTGTTTCCGTACTTTTCGCGTTTGACCATTCAATACTCAATTTATACCTTTAAAAACTTTGTTTTATTCTTTCTTCTTGCTGACACCATTTTTGTTAGTAAATTGTTTTATATTAGGAATTTCATAATTTTTGAATTATCTTATAATTTAGTATAAAATTAAGCTTGGGTATTGTCGTTGATCTAATAAAAATTAAAATAATGATATAAAAACATCAAAATACATTTATTGGGTTATGAACATGCTTCGACAAAACATTTGTCATCTTCAGCAATACATATTTAAATAGTAGGTACAATGAATTTAAAAATACCGCTATGAGGTAAACAAAATAAACATGAAAAATAAATAATTAAAAACGTTTACAGTGAATTCACACCCCTGAGAAATTTGAACGTTGAGACATGGTTTATATCTAAGAATGAAAAGAGATTCTCTCAATTTTACATCGAAATCACTAGTACCAAAAGATAACACTTTGAAATCATTATAAATACTACTTTTACAATTACAAGAAAGAAAATGACCAGCCAGAAAGGAGATAGCTTCAATGTTCATTAGCCCTAGTCACAAAGTATCTGAAAGTCTTACCAATGTAAGAAATGTCTCCATCATTTGGACACTTAAAAATATAAACAAGGCCAGACCTGAGTAAACTGGGTGTGCTATCTTTCAAAGGAAAACAACTACCTACCTAATTTACTACTTTTAAATATAAAATTAATTGAAATATTTTTTCTCTTAAAAAACTTCAAAAGAGATTTTTTGAAACTAATAAGGAAGAGTAAGTAATACATTTAGACCAGTCTACATTATTGTTATTGTTATTACCCTTAGGAGACTTTGGGATTAACTTTGAATGAAGAAATTTATTCAGAATTTTGGACAATAAATTGAGAGGGTATCCATTTATCTTCAGAAAATTAAATAGAATAGTAACATCAGAATGAAAAACTTACCAATTAGACGAAGTAGAGAATTTTCTATTGATTAAACAGAGATTTTTAAAACCAAAAGGAGAATTAGAAAAGTATTAAAAAATAAACCTGTAAAAGTTGGTTTTCTGTATATATTAAAAGTAAATTTGCTATTCTTGACAGATATATTAAAATCTAAAAAAGGGATAATGGAAGTTCTTTGGTATACTGAATATTTTTGTGGATGGAATTTATGTGTTCTAAGAATGTTTCAATCTTGCATGATCATCAAAAATACAGAAAATGTCATCCACATATCCAAAATATACAAAAGGTTTATTAGGATTAGTCAGAAGGTTGTTATTCTCTAAAGTAGGACCTAGTGGGGAGCCCATGGTTACACAATCAATTTGTTTGTATAGTTTGTTATCAAAAGAGAAAATACCGTGGGTGGCTAATTTTAAAATTTACAAAAAATATGTCTAGGATGGATACGTTGGGATGTTGTTAGAAAAGTATACAAAATCTGCTTCCCACTCAATAGTTTGGCTCAGAGGAATATTAATAAAGAGGCTAACATCTAAACTGAATAAAGAATGTGTAGTTGGGAGATCTATCTGGTTAAGTCTGTTGATAAAGTCTTCTGAGGAGTTTAGAATGAAATTGGATGTTATAGAGGGCTTTATTAAATTATCCATATGTTGTGCCAGGTGGTACCTACTGATATTACAGGCCTGATTGGAGTGTTGTTCTTGTGCACTTTAACCAGTCCACACAGCTTGCCTGGTTGAGGGTAAAATCTTCTTAAATTTATCTTCAGGTAGGTGTTTTTTTAAGATAAGTATTCAATTGATACTTGACAGCGTTTTCATATTTTATAATTAGATAGTTTGATTTATTTTCTGTATATAATTCACCAATATTTTCAAATTTTGAGGTATCATTGACAATTTGGTACAGTTTATTAAAGGTCTTTAGAATCTTACACACTTTAATTTGTTTGTTTTTTGGTTAGATTTTTTATTATCCTATTTTATCTGTGGAAACCTGTTTACTGGAATCAATAAATGTTGTAGTTTCACACCTAAGAAAATTTCTAATTTCACAATCATTAACTTTGCAATTAGAATAAAGTATTTCAACAGAAGCTTGTATTCCTATTTCATCAACTATATTAGGGATATAGAGTGTTTTGGACCAAATCTAATCTGAGAATATTTTCTTCATCAAAAGATAGTTTGTGAGAAATATAATTTTTAAGACAGTTTTTTTTGGAGTAGGAATTTCTTCATTTTAAGTTAATCCCAAAGTCTCCCAAGGGTAATAACAATAACAATTGAACATTATTTTTTAGCAATTATTTTTTATTTATGACATTTCTGATTGTTTAAGCCAACCTACTCCATATATACCTAGTTTAAGCTTTCGTTTTAGATGGCACTCTATAGTTTGAATGAATTATAATAAATTTTCATTTACTTTTCAATCGGAGCGAATCGGACACCGTTTTATTTAAAAAAAATATTTTTTTATAATAAAGACCAGAAACGAACAAAGCTTCATAGAATTGATATTAAAGATTGTATTTGAACGTATAAAAACAACATAACTATCGCTATTATAGTACATACAAAATTGTTAAAATAAGAATCAAAGTTTACACATATGAACAAATTACTGCAACAGTTTATGAACAAATAGCACATTTATTGGACGAAAAACAAGTCTGATGTACAACATTTATTTTGTTATTTAAATAAAAATATCAATAGATTAATCAAAGTTATATCTTTAAATTTATTAACAGCTTTCTATTTATAAATAATATAGAAATTTTTATAGTTTATTAGCGTTTGAATCGATTATACAGAGGAATAAATAAGACATATGAAAAAGGTCCAATTCGCTCCGGTTTACCCTAGACCATGTCTCAACGTTCAAATTTCTCAAGGATGTGAATTCACTGCAAAAGTTTTTAATTAATTATTTTTCATGTTTATTTTGTTTACCTCATAGTGGTATTTTTAAATTCATTGTACTATTTAAATGTGTATTGCTGAAGATGACAAATATTTTGTCGAAACATGTTCACAACCCAATAAATGACTTATAATTAATTTACAACAATATATTTAGTCCATATGAGTAAAGATTTAGTCTCTTCGAATTTTGTAGTAGTCACAGTCTTCATTCCATACAGCATTGCTGGTCTCACCATTGTCTTATGCATTTTATCTTTCAGCTTGTCTGGTACTTTTCTGTCACATATAACACAAATTATCCTTTTCCATGCACCACATCCAGCTGGTATCTATTTCTTCAACTCTTTCTCAGATACAACATCCGCCTGAACTGTTGAACCCAGGTATTTGAACTCCTATACCTGATTGAGTTTTCTCCCTGCCTTTTCACCTCTTCATCCTTTACTAACATAGGGCCTGCTATCAATCTCAAATACTCCGTTTATATCTATCTAAAATGCTGATTAATAAACCCAAATGTGAAAAATCAATAATTATCGTCCCTACTACATACATAGGTTAAATTCGGGGAGACCAAATATAGTGTCGTAAGTTAATTAAAAGGAGCTAAATAATATTTGAATCATTGAATATCAAGTTCTATTATTGTTCAGTTCTAGTCCATTCAAAATTGATGTTTCGGCCCTTTGAGCTGGTCCAAACCAAAGTTCACGTGACCTATGACCTTGATAGAAAAATATATTTCTCTCTAAGTTCAAATCAATGTTCCAAATTTCAAGAAACTGATTCAGTAGTGTCAGAGATATGAAAAATCGACCTTTAAAAACTAGCTTAAAGTTACAAAAATCAATATATGCAAAGGTCATTATTTAAATCATTAAAAGGCACGTATGGACAAACAAACTAATGTGTATATTTATAGCAGCCAAGCCTGTAATTTGATCACCACGGTTTTGGGTCTGATAAAAAGGATTATCTGAAAACGTGGGTATAATGTACTTCCTCCCCATGAAGTGCTTCCTACAATATGATTTTTACATATGTTGTACTACTGCTTAAGGCCCCTATTTTAAAACAAACCTAGTTAAATTGGTCAAATAGTTTTGAAACGATGAGCTTCCAATTTTTTTTTCAATATTAAAAACATCCAAATTTATACATAATAGCCCTTCCCGGCTATTGATTCGCGAAAGGTCCTTGCTACCGATATTGGCAATGGGTTAAATGGCGTACAAGAAGTACACATATTATATTATAAGGAGAAACAAGGCGCGAAAGATATCAAAAAAATAATTCTCAACTAAAGAAAATGCTTTACGATAAGGTAGAAAAAACACAAATCTATGACAAAATTAGAAATAAACTAATATAAAGTAAGCCTAAAATGCATTTTGCCTTGCCTTTTTTGTGTGTATGTTTTTTTTATAACTAGAGAAAATGGCATACCTACTACACATATAGTTACTTATGCCCTTTTAGATAGTCGAACAAATGTTGAAACAGCAATGTGGACACTGTAGGTATAAGTAACACTACTTACCGTTAGGTTTTCCATTTTAAATCAAAGTAGGTACTGTTTTTAAGAATGTACACAATTTATTTTGTATGCTGAAGTGTAGTTAAACAGTTAAATTAATTTTGTTGACAATTTTCTATTAGATGTAGGCACACATTAGCTCAGTTGAATCTTCATAAAACAAACTACAATTGCTGATAAAATCAGAATAACCATAATATTATCAGTTCTTTAATTATATACTGTGACCAATTTGATTCTGAGTGTTAATTGAATAAATTAGTTTAATTTTCCGCCATTGTTGTTAAATATTAACTGTACTTAAAGTTTTGTCAAACGGCATGATACGTTTGTTCACCAGTGGTTTGCTTACCTACCTAGCTTTTTATTGCTTAATGTTTAGCTGTTATGATGTAAAAAAAATTCTGTTCTGAGTAGCAGTCTAATTTATACTTATCATTCACCTTTTTTAGCTAACCATATTTTATTAAACTTCCTGCAAATCGTAAATGCCACCATTCCTCTAGTCACTTTAGAAATAAATAATGCCAACATAAATTTAAATTGCAAATTTTTCATAATTATAAGTTGGCAGCTATTATACCATACAATAACAAAAGTATTTATATGGCATCAGATAATTATGCATTATAATAGATAGTGTGTGAATTTATAAATGAAATTATTCTTCCCCTAAAACACTTTATTGATTGAATATGTATTTTATACTTCAAAAGTAAAAGGAAGAAATCATTCTTTACTTTAAAAAATGGTTTTAATGGAAAAATACTCTACCAGAGCTTTTTAGATTATTTTTAAACGCACCTAGTGGAAATGAAAATGACAAAGTAAAGATCATTTATGTATCTACAACACCAGTGTGGACACATAATTATGTCTACTTATCTTTAACAATTAGTAAATTAACAAAAACTAATGATGACATCTTATTTATAGACCACATACCAAATTACCTATAGGTATTTATAAACTAGACAAACAAACAGTTATGATTAATGCATTAACTTGTGCAAGAATTTATTGCAAAGTTTAATAAAAATCAGTGTTCAAATATCTGAATAGGATTACACAAAGCTATTAGTCATTTTCTTTTCTATTTTTCTGCAGTGCATATAGAAATGCGATTTTTAGGTTACATAAATACGTAACTGATAAACAATGCTTAGTGTAAATCTTATGGTACATATGCCAAACTTCATGTCTATGTTTTTTTCTTTGATTACGTCAGGCTCTTCATAAAATAATTTCAAACTCTTAATTTCATTTTCAACCCTGAAGAAAAAGGGGGATGGGGTAGAAAAAAGGAAAAAAAGAAGGCAGGGGAAGGGGAAAGGAAGGGCGAAAGAAGGAAAAGGGGGAAGGGTAGCAAAAAAAGAAGGGAGGAAATAAGAAAAAAGGGAGGGGTTAAAAAAGGAAAAAAGAAGGGAGGGGAAGGGAAGGAAAAAAGGGAGGGCGAAAGAAGGAAAAGGGGAGGGGGTAGCAAAAAAGGAAAAAAGGAGGGGAGGAAAGAAGGAAAATGGGAGGAGGTAGCAAAAAAGGAAAAAAGAAGGTAAGGGAGGAAAGAAAGAAAGAGAGGAGGAAAGAAAGAAAAGGGAGAGGGGGTAACATTTATTCTTAGCCCTTTCAGAGCATTAATTGATTGTTGAACCAAAGAGTGATAACCTTCTATAATACTTATAAATGTGCTTCAAAAACTATGTTGAATAAAGCTCTTTGGTACAACTGGAAGACCAATATTCAAATAATTTTGCTCTAACAAGTCAAGTAATTTGGGATGTGAATAAAAGGAAATATTCATGATTTCTTCAGTATAAACTGTGCGTAGAATGTTGGCTGTTACTGTGTATTTCCCACCTGCAATTTCTTCTATCTGAACTTTGGTTAATTCATTGACAGCCATAGCCATTGAAGTGCAATATTTTTGTTAGCAATTGTTGAATTGTTTGTGTTTTGTTGATCCTAATCGATACTGTGCTGATTTTTTGCATTTTCCTTTCTTTCCCTTCCTGACCTTGTACTCCAATATCGTCTCATAATTTTTTAATTATTGCTCAGCTTAGTCCATTCTGCTAATTGTGGTTTGTATTTCAGATCCATGTATTTCGCATAATATGTATGGCATATACTGGATTTGAATTTCGTATTTTCAGGCAATTCATAAACTGGTGTGATTTATATCCATTTTTACCAACTTGGGTGATCAAGAATCCAATATTCTCTGAAGATATGGTGGTACTCAAGATAACAAATTTAGCCAGCTTGACTAAAAAAGTCCGAAAGATCCCATTAATTTCTTGGAGGATCAATTTTAGCTAGCTTTGAAGTTGGAGCAGAAACATCCTTAACATCTGGACGGTGTCGTTTTCTGGTGAAAAGATTTTTATTTATTGGACTTGGTGCAATTAAATTATTAACATTGTCAATACTATCAGGCATAGTAACATCCAGTTCACAATGCAAACCATTGAAATTTGAAAACAAAGAGTTGCTGTTACCTTCCGAAACGATGACATTTGAAAAACAAGCGTTGCTGTTACCCTCCACCACTTGTTTATAAACACAAGCTGATTTACTGTTGAAATATAGCGCCCTTCTTCTATATCCTGTTCAAAAATGAAATCGGCTATATTTCCCGAAATTTCACCATGATTTCCTGATGAAATTGCTGAATCCAACATTTTGGCAATTTTTGAAGTAGGTGTCAGATAAAATTCCACCATTTTTAAGTGTACAAGTGTCAAACACCACCATCAAGGTAAGACCTTTGAATTTAAGGTCCAATTCTATTGGAAGTAGGAAATGAAGAACTTAAAGCTTCACTCAAAACAAATAAAGCTCCAGTGCAGTCATTTGGAGCACCAGGGTATAGAGTGCCAAGTTTAAAATATTCGGTGAGAAATAGTTCAACATAAGTTTTGCACCTATTAATACTGTGATATCCACAGAGTATTAACGTATATCCATGTGTTTTTACATCATAGTCTGTCAAAACGTACTTTTTGTGAGCCAACTAACGTGCCAAATCTTCAAAAGTAGAGCGTCTATCATAAGAACGTTTCCTGGAATACATAATCATGTCATGTATATATCTTTATGAATTCCTTTTTCTGTTTCCTACTAAAATTGAAGAGCTGCGATAAGAAAACTGAAAACTGTTGTGAAACTCTGTACCATTATTTCCATCAATTTTAAGCAAAATAATTACGTGAGGATTCTTGTCTGACACCATTATGTACACGGACGGTTCTGCTATCGTGGGCATAACTAATGGAGGTGGTGGTATTGTTATCTACTGGAAAGATGGTAGCATTGATAGAGAAGCGATCCGGCTGGGAAATACTGCTCCAGCTGCAGAACGGAGCTGATGGCATTGAGAAGAGGCCTCCTAATCATCCTCAACACCAAGAAGGAAAATCCTCCCTCCAGAAAATTGAGAGCGTGAGTGAGCTAAACACAAGCACCATTGTGACGCAGATAATCAATCAATACCTGTGAAACCCTTAAGAGCAAAGGAAGAAAGGTGGAGCTGCAGTGGATCCCAGCGCACTGCAACATTGACGGTAACGAAGCGGCATATGTGGAAGCAAAGAGAGGCTCTCAACTGGAGCAAGGTGAAATAGCTCTGGATGTCGAAAAGACGGAAGACAGGAGAAGCTAAACCCCAACTCTCTGATTGGCACAGAAAGGCTAAAGTTTTACCAAAAGTGAACGAAGAGCTAACTCGTAAAGAGGGGGTTACTATTCACCAGCTACGAGTCGGGAAATTCCCGCTTCTTAGGAAGTACCTGTACTCCATTGGCAGGGTGGATAGCCCTTTATGCCAAAACTGCAACATCGGTGAGGAAGAGAATGCAGAGCATCTCCTTATTGCTTGCTCCCGTTGGTAAATGAAGAGGAGAAAGACCTTCGACGACCCTAGACCCAGCTTTAAGTTAATTTTCAGCAACCCCCCAAGGATCATCCAGTTTCTGGAGAGAATCGGCCGTGGACAGCGGACGGACGGGGCTCCCCCGGTCCAGAATTTTGAAGAAGAAGAAGATAGGATGTTTCGTTTTGATTTTACAGACATTTAGATGATTTGGCCAAAATTAGTTTAGAGTTATCGGTCCCTTGTTGTAGATGCTCTGTCAAACTTCAAACAATATAGGTAAGTTACTTTCGCTGAAACAAGTTAAATGTGTCCTACAATATGTAATTGCAATTATGTTTCTATTGTTCATAAATCGGTGGTTGCTAGGGAAACTTGAGGCCCTAGCAACGGTTGCTAGGGGAAATATATTTTTTTTATTTCTGGGACATTTCCGATTTATGTTCAAAATTTCAGAAAAACTGATTTAAATTTGGGGTAGTTATTGGGTCTGAAGAATAAGAATGATAAGAATAAAAATGGCTTTTTTTACCCTTTATATCTAAGCTTCTGTAATAGTCATGCAGATGAAAGTTGGCTTACCTCTTAAGTGCCGAAGGTGCTACCCGATAAAAGAAGAATTACATAAAATGTGGAAATGTCTTTAAATGTTCTCTGAATTCTATTTGTCTGAAATTTATATAAAAATAAAATGTGAAAACAAAAATGAAAGAATCTATTAAGTCATTATTATTGTTAAGCCGTTATTGTACACAAAAATGACAGATCTAATAATTAGGGTAGCCATTCGTTGTGTACGTACAAACACATTAATTAAAAAAGCAGATCAGATAAATTAATTAGTCAAATTGGCTAATGTTTGCTTTCAGAATTTCTCAACATTTTAGTTGTTATTGTTTTCTGGCGGACTTCGGATCAGCTGTGATCCATGTTGCAACATCGAGAGACGTCATCACGGTATCTAAGAGCCCTTTTAATTGTGATCCGCTAATTATACGCTATTTCGCAAATACCACTTTCTTTAGTAGCATCAGTACCCCGCGATTACCATGGTGACAACCTTTTCACGGTCCTTGGGCTATCTGGGGGACACCTTGACCACTTATCAGGCTGGTCAGAGGTGGGTTGTCTAATTTCTGAGCACTTTCAGGACCCTGTGCGCCTAGTAACTTAGTGTGAATCGCGACCGGTGCTCGAACAGGGTACCTCCCGATCCGTAGTCCAGCACGCTACCCATTCTAGCTAGTTTGTTGAGCTGCACTTGTGCTTTGCTCAGTTTTAAAAAGATGCGGCATCCATTTAATAATTAATATAGTAGAGACAACAATATGACTATTTTTTCTAGCAACTCTCTCTTAAATAACCTCCACCAAATGCTATGGAAGTACACAAAGTCTCATTTTATTGATAGTTTTATTAACTTTCAAATAATCTATGAAAGACATAAATATGTTGGACAACAAATGGTCAAATAATACTAGGGCCCAAACTCAACCGTAGAATTTTTTAAAGGGTTTTTCGATGTATTTGATATCTTACAATTGTTCTACATGACTGAATAAAAGGCTTAATAAGTGATTCGAGGTGGTCGTCATTATTTTAATTTCCTATCACTTAAAATTCTTATTTTCATGTTTAGGGTATTGCGTTTGGAGGATGTAATAAGCAAAGAACAAATTAAGATGGTCGTACAAAAAATCAAAGCACCAAATACCACGCCGATTATCATCAGAGGTCAATATTGTAGACAATAGGACAATTTAAGGAAAAAGAAAATGAAAGCTCTAGACGTATTTTAAAAGATTAAAAGTTAACATAGTAACAAACATTTTCCAACGTTTGACTTGAAGTACTTGAGGGTTCCATGTACATAGTTAGCTATTGAAATGGGCCGTCCTTATTTAATTGGGACAGGAAACGATATTTTTTTTGTTTAACTGGGGGGGGGGCGTATTTTCACAATTTTTATATATATAATCCAAAAACTGACACGATTACTGGGATATTTTATTTTAAAAATAAACAACTTTATTGTGTTTAAGAATAATAATAAAAAAACAGGTATACTTTGAAAAAAATATACTACTTATCTATACTACTCGCAAATGATAGCCCAGGACAGCTGCTTCGGCCTTGTTAGGCCTCATCAGCTAGGCATAATCATTGCCTGAATAATATAAAATGTTCGTATATTCATATCAAAGCATAGAAGTGAAGAAAGTTTGCCAATTTTGCATAAGAAGAAAAAAAGAAGAAGCCATTGACAAAAAAGTACTTGGAAGCCTGTTTTTTTATTAAAAGGCATTCACGCTGTCAAAGCAGATCCTGGCCAATTAATGTGTTTAAGAGTAATACTAAAAATATACTACTTATTCATACTACTCGCAAATGATAGCCCAGGACAGCTGTTTCGGCCTTGTTGGGCCTCTTTAAAAATAAACAACTTTATTTAGATATTATTATCTAAAAAATAATACCATTACCGATATGACTATTATTAAAATATGTTTTTGTAGGAAATGACACAATTATTTAGATATTTGATGTACTTACAATTCAAATCCATTTATATATAAAGGACATCATCGGTTAAAATTAAATATCAAAACGAAAAAGGCATATTTGAGATACCAAATCAGGAATAAATGCTGAAATGTGCCTAACTGTACCAGCGATAGAAAAAACGGTATCCCGGTATCCCGCGGGATACCACTTTTTTATCAGATACCAGAAATTTAGGCATGGTATCTCGGGCACTTTAGTTCACTTTAGTTAGGTCACCTCATAGAATCTGTCTCCTACTTTTTTCCGGGATACCAAATCTCTAGACTTGGTATCCCGGATGGGATACCAATTTTAATTCCTTATTTCTATCGCTGTGTACCCACTATAACTTGCTATTTCTTCATAGATACCTTTTGGATGTTACAGAGAAAGTAGAATTTGAAATACATTTGTTCACTGACAACAGTAACCAATGAATATTAAACAATGCGTGCATATTATGCAAACCATAGTTGATATTTCTATTTTTATGTAAATTAAAAATATGCCTTTAGTGAATTGTTGAAGAAATGACTGCAAATGTGTTCTAACGGGGTGGCAAGTATTCTGTCAGCCCTCCCCAATCATCAAGTATATATCAGTTACCTAAACAAGTTATTGAACTCTCTAATTAATTGAATGGTAACCAATGAGCATCATGTTGTTCCTCAGTAGCGTCTTGTAGCTTTTGAACACCAACTTCATCTCCACATATTCTTTCAACGCCTGCACCTCAACAAATGCTCCTCCTCATCTCTCTGCGGCACTAAACCTCTTAAAGAAGTAGTTGGTCCATAAACAATGAATAATCAGTGCGGAGTTGTATGCTGTGAGCACTTCCTGTTGTCTATCACCAGGGATAATCTCTGGATTTCGCTGATTTTATTTTACTTCCAAAAAGTTAAACATTTTAATGGAAAAATTCGAAACTTTTGAAATTATATTTTTTATGTAGGGCTGCTGTCATTTAAATTTAACATTTACATAAAATGTGTTTAAGAGTAATAATAAAAAACAGGAATACTTTGATAAAAATATACCACTTATCTATATTACTCTCAAGTGATAGCCCAGGACAGCTGTTTCGGCCTTGTTGGGCCTCATCAGCCAGGCATAAT
>JAUYWI010069322.1:0-14586 GCA_034780595.1 Parotoplana pacifica | reverse complement strand
TAGAAATGTAATTGCTGCAAATGGTAGCTACGTGTAATGATTTATCTCTGTATATATATTCTATGTTTTCTTTGTTATATAAATAAATAATTTTGAAAAAAACGCAATTTTTTTGTGATGACCTATACTTTTCTGTGTGTATGATATAGTAAAAGTATTAATATCCATATAAGTTTATTATTTTACTAAATTTTAGCAACACCACTTTATTAAATTTAAAACCCATGAACTTATTATTTACCCTTAGCTAATGAAGGGCGTATATTCCGTAAAAATTTTCCATTGGATTGCTTAAGTTGAAATTTGGTACTACCTTTCCCCTGCACATTGCAAATTTCAAAGTTATTTACACATTTTCACAAAATCGTGAAAACGACCTTACTTCCAGACTTATTTAATACTTCAATATCATGCACATAATACGATAATCAATCAAAGTCGAATTACACCTTGTTTATAAATGAACGAATAGAGATCTCTGCATCTAATAAGAGCAAAATGATACGGAAGTTTGATTTCAGTAGGATGTCAATTAATAGCACATGTGGTAATCAGTATTCAAATGTTTCATTAGATAACATCGATAGGTAAGTTAGTTAGTTATACATATATCAAATTGGTTTTTAAATGTTTTTTATCAATTAATCCTTTGTTGTCCCTGATAAAAAAAATAGATGAGGGGCCGAACTTGGGGCCAATCAATGATGATAATAATAATAATAAGTTTATTTAAAGATATATAGGTACAAGATAAGTACAATTTCAAATAATGTTTACAAAAGCATAATATAAATATAAAATTTGTACATATACCTTATGGAGCAAAAGACAGATAGACTGATCGAGTTTGTGCCTTTTAAATATGTTGAAATTTGGTCACTATATTTTTTTACGGGCAAAATTTCTACATTTACATACATATGTTGATTATAAAAGTTAGTTATGGGAGTTACATTAACAAATTCTAATTAAAGTACACAAAAATTTCCATAAGTTGAAATATGCCTAGTTCATTATGACATATTACTATTTTGCCATCTATGTTATATTGTATAATCGATACCTATTTTAAATTTTAAAATGTATTAAATTAAAATGATAGTACACATAAATAAATTTATTATTACAGAAAATACATGATGATCATGCAAGGAATGGCAAAGTATTAATAAATGTTTAATATTTCAATTCAGACATCATTATTTGTAATTAATTCTGTTAGTTTATCTTTAAATTGTATTCTAATTGTAATTACTTTGAGATTATTTCCATTCTATTTTGGCCTCATTTTTGACTTTCTTTATGTAGTATGTAGTTATAAGTAGTTTGTGAATTTTCAGTGTTTAGATTGTTTCTGTGTGATTGTATATTAGCTTTTATATTTTCATCCTTATTATCAAATATAATTAATGTTAATCTTAGTATAGTTTGTTGATGTACTTTTGGTATTTGTAGCTCAAGATGTAGTTTGTTGGTATTTTCTAAGTAATTTAAAAAAATTAGTAATCTATTTTGTGTTTTTTATGTTGTTTCATTCATGCTAGTGCATTATAGATAATTAGCTTTTGGGTTTTGTTACTTTGTTTCTTAGGTTATAAAATATTGGAATCAGTTTGTTCAGATCATTTAAAGAATATCCCATTTTCGATTGTTTTGAATTGCGAGGCCTAGATATTTAGTTTGATTTTCTTGTTTTCTTGTATTGTTTCCTTATTGAAAATCAAATTGAATTGTATTTTGTCTCTTATTAAATAATAAAAAGTGAGTTTTTTATAGATTAAGTGATCGTCTATTAGTACATAACCATTTATACATTACTAAGCACATCTTTACTTTAATTTTAAGTTGTGAGTAATTATATGCTAGTGTCATCTACGAAGAGATTTATTTACAATTATTAGATAAATGTTCTATATCATTTAATAAAATATGAACAGTAGAGATCCAAGCACACTGCCCTGTGGAACTCCATATTTAATCATGCATTGATCTGAGTTAGTACCTTTTACATGAGTAATTATAGTTCTATTTGTCAAGTAGCTGAAAATTATATTTTGAAAAGGTCCATTAATTCCATAGTAACTTAGCTTATTTATTTGTATTTCTGTATCAATGATATCGAAGGCTTTTCTAAGATAAAAAATTTTTCCATCACTTTTTTTCCATTATTGATTTGATATATGATATAAAGCTGTTGTGGTATTATAATATTTTCTAAACCCTAATTGTGTTTATAAAATATTTTCAAGGAATTTAAGTAAATCATTTTTTAATTTTGTTTCAAAGATTTTATTGATTGATGATAGTAATGAGATTGGTCTATAGTTACCAACATTTTCTCTACTATTTCCTTTATGAATTGGAATAGTTTTTGCTCTTTTTAATATGTCAAGATCTGGATTTTCTTTAATTGACATGTTTTATCAATTTAGTCCAACAAAGTGCAATTTCTGGACAAATTCTTTTTAAAAGTTTTTGTGATATGAGATCTATCTATACCAGCTGATTTTTTAGAAAAGAAACTATAGATTATCTTTTCTATTTCATCTTTGACGTCATAGAAACCAAAAATTAAACGTTATTCAACTGAATTCAAATTAGTGTGTTTAGTGTGTAAGCAAGCGCACTAGGAACTAAATTATACGAATCCATGTTTCTAATTATTTTTTGGAAAAAAACGATATCTTTAGTCAAATTAATTAATGCCCTTAAAATTCAAACGAAAAACTCTATTTTGCGGAAATTCAGCCATAGGGAAGTTACATATTAAAAAATAATACCAGTATAAATATGAATGCCTCAATTTTCTGATTGTTGACATATGAGTACCAAATTACGAAGATTTGGTCCCTTTATATCGGTTTTTTTTTTCAAATGAATTTTATCACTACATATTAAATTATAGCTCTAAATGATTTAAAATAGACAACATTTTCAAGTTTTTTATCAACACTTCTTTATGAAATTTTCTACAGCCAATAAACTATACACAAATTACTGGAATCTATACCAACGACAGAGTTTTTAAATGAAAATATAAAAGTCACCGATTGTTTGGCTCTCAGGTTGCACAAATGTAACAAAAACAATATTTTTAAAAATTCGACATATAAATAATATTAAAGTTTAGCTTTTGATTTTTTCTCAAAAGTTACATTTTGGTCTAACCTCAATTTTTCAGAGATATCTGTACCCTAAAATATTTTTTACACCAAAAGTTCAACAGGATAATTTGGTGAGCTAATGCCAAATTTTATATTAATTAATTGAGGTGTATATAGAATGCTGATCATCACGTAAAGTGAAAAGCAGAAAAGCGCAATGCCGTGTGGTAATGAAATAATTACACAAATTTTAGTTGATCTTTAGCCTTGTCAAGTTTATGGTTAACATAAATGAGAAATTTGGCGGTTTAAATATGATGTTGTGTAGAGAATCTTGGGTTTTGACAGACATGGTGGAATTAGAAGATTAAGTGTAAAAGTTCTTGGTTTTCTTCCTTGTTCTGGATATTTGGTTGTTTCTTTTTTATGAAGATGGCTTCTTTGTATCTTAGTTTTGTGATGTCGTTTGCTTTGCCAATAATTTTGTATGTAAATTCTTCTTGGTATTGTTAGATGTGTTTAGAGATTGAGCTCTGTTTGTTGGTAGTGTGTTCTTTGATTCTGATGTGTAGAGGTCTGATGGAACTTCCGATGTATGTTTCGTTGCATTTGGTGCATTTGGCTTCGTAGACGCAGTTTCGTACGGAACATAGGTTGTTACTTAGTGGACAATTTGTGAGGTCGCAGTTGGTTGGTGTTTTCTTTTTAAGTGCTTGTTCAAATGTGTGTGATATGCAGTATAAGGATACTTAAAAACTTTCTTGTTGAAATAGGTGTTTGATCTTCTTTTCGATTGTGTCGTTGATGAGGGATAATTCGAAGTAGAATGTTTTGCTTTCATTTTTTATTCGTTTCTTTCTTTTTTTCTGGGTTTCCTGGTGTTTTCGATGAAGGTTGTGCGATAGTCGTTTTTAGAAAGTGTGGTTTCAAATCTATTGATGTTTTGTTAGCGTTCTTCTTCGTTCGAGCATCTTTCTGTAATTCTGTTGATTTCATATATGGATATAGTTCATTTTGTAGCAGGTAGACAGTGCTGATTTGAAGTTAATGAATAGATCTTTCTTCGCGACTTTTTTGTAGAATGTGAATGTGTGGTTACCTGTGGTTTGGTCTATGTGGAGTGTAAAGTCTAGAAGGGAAAGGCTGTTGTTTTCATTTGGATGTTCAATTTCGAAGGTGATATGTTGGTGGATTGGGTTTATTGTGGTGAGATATGTTCTACTTCTACTTTGTTTGTTGTGTATGAGGATGTCGTCTACGCAACGTTTGTATAAACCAATTTGGGTTGAGTTGATGATTGTTGATTCTATTTTGTTCATAAAGATTATCGCGAGGATTGATGAGGTGCTCGTGCCCATTGGGCGTCCGGCGATTTGGCGGTAGGTCGTATCTTGAGGTGTTTTTGAAGGATGTGATAAATCTTAGGGGGATCTATCCCTACTCCCCCTGGTGACAACGCGGGATTAAGAAACTTAAAATTATTGTTCTTTGTACGTTTTACAATAAATGAGTAAATATGAACTCGACCGTCCAGGAATGCAAATATGAACATAGCAGTGAATTACGGTAAGGAGTTCTATTTGAGAGATCACCAAAATTCATTTGATACTTCCAAATTAATTCGAATTTAAATCAACATGGCTGTGATATACCCAAAGCTGAGGTTTATCACCTGGAATCAAGGTTTTGTAAAAATTGTGGTGTTGATAATCCTGGAGATGAAATAGGTATGTACCACATGAATCACATACAAAGCTAATCAAGTTGCCTTCTTTGAATGTTTGATAGATTGGCAATTATCCTATCAAACTGAGACCCAACTATTGAAAATGCTAAACCTAACTGTCATGCAACACAAAACTTTATTATTCATACAATCTATCGTTTTATCTTTGATCATGTTTTGTTCCAATCTCATTAACTGTTTTTATTTCCTCTATTGTTGAATTTGTGCTGTCCTACACGTCATTCATATCGTTTAATGACATTTTCTGTCTGAGCTGATTTGCTATGATTGCTGAATAAAAACGTAATGAACTCAAATGTCTTTAGAAGAGTCACTTCCACAGATTTTTGCTCTCATTTTAACACTTTTTTGAAAGCCTTAGACTTGACACAGAAAGTTTAGAAGAGACATTGCTGGCATCTGCGATTGTACAAATAACAAAGTGAGAATGTAAAAGTATCGTTTCGAGTACCTTTGTATCAACAACAACGAAATTGGGCGCTGGAGTTATTCGATAGATACGGAAAAACTGTCCATAGCCCCAGTACTTCCTAAATTGAGATCTTATCATAGAAACGTTGTGTCATGTATAATTCAATACTCTGTTACTATGGTGTTGTGTCAGTCACAACTATTATGACTATGTTATGTCATATATTATAGGTACTATGTTACTCTGTTATGTCATATACAGTTTAATTTAGTACCTACATAATTCAATATAGATTATGTAATAATTCAATACATTATGTTCCTATGTTATGAGACAAAATAAAAAGATGAAACACAAGGACGGCGGCACCAGGGATGCAGAGGGTGCATGAGTCCCCATCCTCCACTTTAGGTACTATATTGCGCGCAAAATATATCAATATATCTTTTCAAATGCTCTGAAATATCTTTAAAAAACTTCGATATGCTCCAGAGGACCTTATTTTTCTAAATTTTCTGGGGGACGACCCCCCCCCCCAGTCTGACCCCGTATTGCACCTCCATAACATAGGCTGCTTCTTTAAAAATTTCATTTTTTAATCAAATTCATTATGAAGGAAATATACACATGTAAAAACACAAAGCAATTGGAACATTAGAAATGTTTCCATATTCAGTTTATTTACACCATCAGAAGACATAATCTCCTTCACATTCGATGATACTCTGAAGGTCTTTAATCATATTTTGAAATGCCCTGTGCATTTTCCAATTCTTAATTGAAGATAAATAATTTTCAATAAATTGTTCTGTGTTTTCTTCCCCTCAAAATTGATTCTCTTGCAAATGGATACACGCCGAGGAAACGCAAAACGATCACAAAGTTTGCTGTCAGTGGAATAGGGAGGCTGCTTGATGAGACGAACTGACTTGGTTTTCAAAAATTGATGGTAGCCTGGGAAATATGGCAGCCGGCATTATCGTAGGCTGGGGTAAACTTTTGAAGAATCGCTCCATATTACACAAAAATCTAATGTCAACAATATCTCTCTTATTTTCGTAAAGTTTCTATTAAGAATAAGACCTCACAGTGCGTTATTTCCATGCTGCTTGGCCGATAATAAAATTAATATGAGTGACAGAGTACCTAAACTACGTAAATTTCTATGGTTTTGCATTTAAGATTCAAATATTAATCAAGTATTTATCTATTACCAAATTTCATAGAAATCAAAATAACTAAGAACAATAGAAATTGAATTAAAAAACAACATTTTTAACGAATCAGCACTGAATATCCCTAAAAACACTTAAATATGCTATCAGGGGGTCTTAATTAATACCTTAGTTTTCAAAAATATTTGGGGGAGAAGACCCACAGACGCACCCATCTAAAGAATATATTTACAGATTTATTGACTGTCTTTAACAAAACTATTTCAATATGCTCTCAGAGGACCTTATTTAACACCTTCATTTTTAAAAATATTTTGAGAGAGTGCCCTCAAACCGCCTACCAAAAGTCAACGGGCGAATCAGATACCTGTAAATATTTAATTCAACATACTGTTACTATGTTATATTTTGCATAATTCAACATATTGTTACTATGTTATGTTATACATAATGCAACATACTGTTACTATGTTATGTTATGCATAATTCAACACAGTGTTGCTATGTTATGTTATGCATAATTCCATATGTTAGTATGTTATGTAATACTTAATGAATACACTGTTACTATGTTATGTATAATTCAATACGCTATTTCTATGTTTGCCATACATAATTCAATACACTGTTGATACGTTGTGTTATCATAATTTTAGTTATACTATGTTACAATCGTATAAAATATTTTTCAGACGAAAACTGCTTTGAAATGGGGAAAATACATAGCAAACACAAAAAACATAGACATTCCTTAGCTCCAGAAACAGTCCTTCATCCTACAGAAGGTAAAGTTAATTTTAAGTATTTTAAAAATACAGTACGATTATGCAAGTGTAAAGCGAGTGAATCTCATGAGCAATCGGTTACTCATAAAATTATACATAAAATGAATGTTTTTTATTCTGTTATAGAAGAAAGTCCATCAGTAGTTAAAGGGCCCCGTTTAGTTAGGGCCCTTTATGCGTACAAGGCACGCGGAAATGAAGACCTTAGTTTTGAAACTGGTGATCTCATGAAAGTAAGCAAACTTTTTGAGTAGATGTTGGAAATTTATATATACTTAGATACGAGTATAAAAATACTTGTAGATTTAAGTACTGACTAGTAGTGGTGTAAATGGTCTCTTATTCACAGAAGGGGGAAGGGTGTGTCAAAAATGTTAAAAATAGGCTTTATCGAAAGTCATTTCATTTAAGAGTGAAAATTGCAGAAATATTTATGCCAGCAATTTTGAACTGTGACACTTGGTTTATTCTGTCGAATCATACAGATTATCAAATTATATACCAATAGATAATATATTACAAACTTTTTCAAATTGTTTTTATTTTTTATTTGATTAGAGAGGCACCCATTTATTTGTAGTTACTTTGTCTAGGCAAATTCTTAAGCTCTGTATTCCAGAGTCAGCTGATACGTGCCTTATCCATAATGTTTCCAATTTTGAGATTAATTGAAACATAATGTATAGTAATTATAACTTCTCCCCGGAAGTTAAAGTGTATACTAGGGAATCTAATGTAGTTAATTTTAATAAATCCCAAATTCCTACTTGCCTAAATCAATTGTCTATTTTGTACGTATAGCCGCTGGAAAATACTACTATACTCGTAGGTAGGGCTAGTACATCAGCAACGTCTACAGTCGCTACAAATACGACTAATGATGCTAAAGTGTTTTCTCTTGTACCATATATAGTCACGTGTTTAGTACTTTAGTTGCTAAAACCATAAGTAGCTAAAAGTTCAAGACCCCTTGAGTTTGTAAACATACATCGCTAGGTTAAAATGCTCTTTTCTATGGCACGCCGGTCAGAGAATATTACACATTTTCTGTGGTGACGTGGTCATTGTGGGATGATTTTTAGCTATGTCGCTTTTGGAGCATAGGAAATACTATGCAAATAGATCCTATCTATCAATTATTGCTGGCAACTTTTATAAAGGTAGAAATTGAGCACACAGCCGTCCTTATCTATTCAATTCGTTTTGATTGATAAAGACAGACACTGGTTTTAACCTGACAGAGGTATCATTAATAGATTTTATATAACATTCGTGTGATTTATATATTAGGCAAAATAAGCGTGGTCAAGCACAGGAAATTTCAACATGGAGTTTTGCGGCATATATCATTTCCAGAGTCAGGTATAACGGATCGCAGTCATGTGTTTGATGATGTTGTTCATATAACAACTGGTTTTAACAATGCAGCTACAGATGGCGGGAGATGTGATAAAGATAATTAAGCAGGGTACGAAAAAAATCTGCAGGCATGGATATAACGAATGACAAGGTGGTTGGTTGTTTGGACCAGGCGTGTACAAAGTGCCGAGTTCTATTTTCATTCATCAAAGTCGAGATCATTTGGAGCTTCAGCCAAGATCAACTTTTGCAAAAACATTTATAATTGTTTATTCCTGATTACAAAACGGTTACACTTGAACATGGCGTGATAGACGACGATTATAATGTACAGATTTTAATGACGATTAAATATACTGGAAATGCAACAGTAACGTTTCCGCTGTCAGTACTGCGAACGCAGCTGGTGCCAAACTCGACTCGCGGTCTATCGTCCTTAGTTTATATTGTCAATTTACGGCTTGAGGATATGTTCTGCAGTTAATTCAACACCGCTCACACCTTCATATGTAACTCCTCAAAATGGTGAATCGGGTTCAACTAGAGGTAATGTATGCAAATAATTTATGACAAGGAAAACCCACCAATTTTTATGACAGAAGATATTGTTGATTTAGCAGAGGCCGTGGATTGTGCATTTCCTGATTTATCTACATAATTCAACGGATCTTCCAACCAAGAGTTGAATAATCTTGGAAATGACTTAGGCATCTGGATATGCCGCGCCAGTTGGATGTTGAAAACATTTTGATGCAATGGACTTTCAATGCTGGCAAAATTTTAACGATTTTAAAAATAATGCAAAATTTACATATCGGAAAATTTGCGGAAAAGTTACGATGACAACAAGGAATCGGCGTTTGAACGTGATACGGAAATGCAATATGCATTAATTTGCTCAAACTGAAACAATTGTTCAACACAAAATTTTGGAGTTGATTTTACCCGAGATGCGCTATAGGAGGAAGTACAAATTTTATTGTCATATTTGACAGGAGTTGCAAAACGTCATTTGTTTTACAAATGTTTGGAAAACCTTCCTGCATACAATGGGACCTTGATTAATCAAGCTATGACCAAAATAGCATTTTGCTTCTGAGAGCTTTTGGTGTTTTTTTTACTGCACATGACGCTTTTCCCACATTAAGTTTCGCGCGACCGTCGGCTAATAATTGTCTTATCGTCTTGGGCAATAAAATTACAATGAGGTGCAATGTGGTGATGTTTATCAATTTTTCTCTTTTTGTTTATCTAGGCAATTTTGGTAAAACATATCCCACAAATAAATATGGTAATCCATGCTATGCTGTACATTATATATGTTACGATAAATTATACCTGTTCGCTACTAATGCACAGCTACTGCTCTACCCAATGATTTCAATGTTGGTATTTATATCTGGTGGGTTCCACGTGACTGCTGTCAACATGGTTCTCAAAGGAATTGATCCCACAATTAAGAAGCTACGTGGTGACATTGTTGTTAATCTACTTCCGAAGTCAAGGTGATTGGTCGAACGCCACAAAACCTTGGATTTTGGGTTTTGGTCAAACCGACGCAATTAGTTTCCTTTTTTGACCGATAACTGTTTTTCCGTCATAACTAGCCAAATGTGATTTAATTTGTTGTAGAGACAAATCAGTCATATCAACCGTTTTGTGTGCATGAGCAAGTTGATAGGATGCGGTAGTATTATGAAGACCCTCAGGATAACAATGGCAAACATCCAAAGTATAGCCCGTATCTCGAGCAGCAAGCCACCAATCCAACAAACATGGTGGAAACAGCATACAAATCTGATCTTTATCAGTGATGTGGCGTATATTGCTGGTAGAGACCATGTCATGGCCAAACTATAGAATCCATTGGGGTCCAGTAAAAACAAATGATTTGATTTTTCAATAAATGTTCATCTGGAGCAACTTCACAATCACACTAGTTTGTTGACTTCAATATTATGAGCAACAACATGATTTTATTTAAGTGCAGTGAGTCCACACTGATACCACGTTCAAACAGAGTATGGATTGTATAGTCTATCAGCCGTTCAGGTTGTACGCCCTTTGTTTCAGTGCGACTGACCAACATAATCCTGAAAACGTATAATAGTGTGCCGAGTCCAAACCATTTCTATTATGCGACGAAACTCTTCAGAAACATCAACTCGATGATAGAGTGCGGAATATTCCTTTAAATCTTGATAACCAAAAGTATTCCACACAAATGGAGTGTGTCCATGCACCTGTGCTGTACATTCCATACCTGTACAGAGATCAGAATGAATTGCAAAATTTGGCGGTTCTTCTTAATCTATGTACTTGTGTGGAAAGACACCTTTTCTCAACAATTGTGGTAGGTCGAACTGTCCCCACCTCCGGCACAACAAGACTCAAGGGCGTATATTCCTTGAATCCCCTGAGACGCGTACAACTGATCTATTTGTGTAACCAGTCCAGTAGCCATCAATTAAAAGAAGTCCAGGAAAAGTAACTTCATCCAGATTATATGGGGTTTTGCTCTCAATTTTGTCGGTTGTTGTAAATTCATCCACGTTCCAGCTCACTTCCAAGGAAATACTTTTCTCTGAAGATTGAGTAATTGAATTCATTCATAGCTTGGACTTATTGAAACTGTTGTTAAAGCGATAGGTATTCTTACAAATTGTATGGGCCTCATATCCTTTCAAGGTGTAAAATATTACTGGAAGGCAACGTCGGCGTCTAATAAAAGTGAGATCTGAGATGAGCAATTTCACAAATTTCGTCAGGGTTATGATTATGATCAATCACAGGTCTGAGATTTGGGTTCCCATTCTCATCGTGATCAAACAGTTTATCACATATGTATCAATTGGGTTGCATGTTGCGCCGAAACTTCCATTCGAGAGTTAAACTATAGCGCTCTTGTATTAATCATATAAACAGTTTTATCCAACTGAAACAACCCCTCCATAAATCGATCCAACACAATTAATATTGTAACGATCAGCCGGCTCCAACTATGGCAACATGCTCAACTGATCTGCTCATTTCGAGAGCTGTTTAGATAGTTCCACATGGTTGAAGAAATTTCCAAGTACAGGGCGTCTGGATATTGTATATACTTATCCATTACGTCACAGTTGATTTGACCACCTTCTTGCTATGATACGCTTTTGTGTCGACATATACAACAAATGACAGCGGATCCATCATCTGGTATATATCCCCTTTCCTGGGGCATGCACAATGTTTGACCAGTAAATTGTAAACGAAACGGTACTTACAGGATTAATACAGAACCAACACTATCAGTATGTGCCAATGTACTAGGATTTATTGTTAAAAAGTCCGCATAAAGAGCGCACCAAAAAGTAATATTCATTAAAAATTAAAATTATTATTACACAAAAGGCATCCATTGGTATATATATTCAGTTCGACACTTGAATTACCAACGTGAAAATACTAGCAAATCTCCATACTCAAGTAAAACAATCTTGTATTGTGGATCAAGTGCCTCAAATTTACTAACACCATCAACTGTTTGGTTAAAACCTGTACGCGAGATTCGCCTGCCTTTATTTAATCGAGAGCAATATTGATCTGCAAGTTGTTAATTGAACGAACCACAAAATTGGATCCGATATTAGTTAAACTCATCCTAAAATGGGGAAATACCTCCATAATAAGTTTAATAGTCAAGGAAACAGGGAATTAGCAAACAAGCTCCAAAACCAACTGCAACCAATATGATTTGAGAACTTTAACAAATAAAAATAATCCATAAAAATTCACTGTGATGTTCTCCCAATATTAATTATAAAGGATAACATTTATAATATTTGCTGCGGTACCAAATTAAAAATACCAATTACCCAGCTTTTATGCTAAACCTTGGCTAAACCAGAAACCTGGAGGGAGGCTTAATCGACTCAAAATTGAACGCATTGACATTATTATTTCGTAACACATTCCATATCTAAATTAAAGTATTTCTATGTCCCTGAAAAAGCATTGTAAGATGATGAGCTAGACTTGGTGTTTGACAGTACCAGATATATTAGTCAATTCATAATAAACAAAAATATAAAATGATCCTATTTAGTAAGTGCCTATAGCCACAAATTCTATTTTAAATATTTGGCTTACAGAAAAAGTTCATTTTCGTCCAACTTATGTTTTTCAGTAGACTGATACGTGCGTGACCTTAAGGTATAATACCTCAATACTTTTATGACAATATCTCCTCGATATAATTCGGTAAACTGATGCCAAATTTCATGCTTATTTGTTGAGGGGTTTTTGAGCGATTTGTAATGAGTCTTTAAGGAATTTGAAGTGGGTAGGATCAACGACGAGTTGATTTATGAATCTTTAGATAACGAATGTTATATCGAAATTAATGGTTATCTGTTTATAATATTTTCCTTTCTGAAATATAAACAACTTGTGATAAAGATAGTGTCTTACTAAATATTTTTACAAATAGTTATGGAATGCTTTCTACCTTTCTGATTTAAGTGTTTTTTTAAATAATTTTCTTTTCATCATATAACTTTGGCATTTGAAAACGCCGATCTCTATAAAAACAGTTTTCTACAGAAGAAACTTTGGCACATCAATGAAAATTAAACAGAAGAAATAATCTAATTCTAAAATAAATAATTATACAATTAAAGACTAGAATTAGATGAAATCATTATCATAATTATTCAGTTGATGGTACCAACCAACTGTATTATAACTAGTCCGGTTATAGCGACATAATTAAGAAAATATTAAACATTTCTTTTAAAGTGTGCTATAACCAGATTACCATATTAGCGTTATCGATAATAGATAGTCATTACCTAGATACGAAAGTAATAAACAAATTTCTTTTAGAATGTGCTCTTACCGGACTACCTATGTACTTACAGTTTAGCTACAGTTTAGCTACAGTTTAGTTACAGTTTAGCTTGAGATAATACAGGTTTTGAATAAATTTTCAATCATCTTTATTTGGCATTATAAATTTTTCACATTCATCTTTTTTAGAAAATTAATTTTTAAAAACTGGGTACGCTATTCCCGGATATAGCCGATATTTGCTAATTCCACTATTCGCAGTAGGTACTATAATCTTTTAACTAGATAACGAATGGAAGCTAAACCTATATACAAAGCTTAGCTTATCCTGAGAGTCGCTGCAACGAACACAGTCAATCTTTGTTACAAAATATTCACTAAGGTATAACTTATAAATTTTCGATTAAGTAAACATTTGTGCTACAAACAGTTAATGTAAAGTCAACTATAGTCGATTAGTATTGATTATTTTAATAAGAAGGTTGAACATTTATAATACCGCATCATGGATAATCAGCAGCAGTTTATAATGAACAGTTTGGGTTATTTAGAAAAAAAGTAATCGATATATTTTTCATATTTTGAAACGTCCCAGAACGTGTATTATGGGACTAATTGAGACGATTGTTTTGTTTGAAACCATCAAGAAATGTAGTAGAATGTGGATTTCGAAACATTCCAAACTAGTAAATTATGTGACTGACTGAAACGATCAGTTTACTATATTATCAATATTTTTACTATATACATAAAAAATATGTAAAATGTTTTAGAACATTTATTATATTGGTGTCAAATTTGGGACCATAATTCACGATTTTAAAATATCTCAGATCAAAAATATGCAATGGAATTTTTGGCAATACTCTTCATCTGATCACTTTTTGGCCACGTCGTTACAGCTCTCTATAAATTGTCATTTTTATAGGGGACAGTTTTTTAGGACAATGCCAGGACAGAGACAGGGATTAATTATTACTTTCGATTGCGTCGATCGTGATCTGCTGTGGTGCAACTTGAGGAGAATGGGTATCCCGAAACATCTTATTCATCTCCTTAAGAACCTGTATGAAGATCAAAAATCTTGCACTAGGACTGAGTTCAAAATGACTGATGGTTTCGATATAGGGATGAGTGTTAGGCAAGGATGTATCCTTTCGACTAGTCTTTTTAA
>JAUYWI010069311.1:0-14587 GCA_034780595.1 Parotoplana pacifica | reverse complement strand
AGGGTTTGGTGAAGGTGAGAATCGTTGGTATCCGAAGATTCCGCTGTAGCTCCGTGGAAGCCATTCTCGTGTACAGCTATTCCAGCTATAGAAAGGTGCCTTGCAAATTCTGCCGATTTCCAGCAAGATGGTGCTCCAGCTACTGCACACGAAACAATAATTTTTCTGAACAACATGTTCCGGGACAGGTGGGTAGGAAAATTTGGCCTCCACGCAGTCCCAATTTATCTTCCTATGACAATGCCCTCTGGGGGATTCTCAAACCTCGAGTTATTGCTCAGAGACCAACTAATGTGGAATAATTGAAACAGGCAATACCAGAAAAGATTAAAAAAATCTCTCAAAATTCGATTTAAGAAATTAACGCACGCACTTTCAGAAGAATGAGTTTGTGCATTGAACACAATGGTGGTCAGACAAACGCATATGACATTTAATATGTAAATTTGTTGTACCAAAATGTTATAATAAGCTGGTAAATATTTTTTCCTTGCTCGTAGGAACTTATGGAACACCCTGTACATTGTACAAACAACTCTATTTTCAATGGTGTTCAAAATATCCTTCTTCGATCTGCCAGGGTACAAACATCATATCGCTCAATTACTGAATTAAAAAATAAATTTTTGAATCACCCTTTATACCTATTCCGAATTTCCTGACCATACATAATGATAAAAGTAGAACCATACCTTCACAATTAGAAAACGCTCCACTAAATTCTGCAAACTGTGTACATCTTGTTCACCAGCACCTAATAGCCATAGATTACTAGCTGGCATGGGAAACCTTTGCAGAACATTGTGAACCACTTTGAAGGCTTCATTGACCTCGCCAAGACGTAGTAAAGTGCGTGAGTATTCTAACCAAACCATGCAATCATCTCGATTAGATACTCGAGCTAGAATATCACGGCCTTCATGTGTAATCTTTTTCAGCCATTTCTTTTTAGAAGACAAATTGGCATTATCTATATAAAAAACACAGTAAAACTAAAATTAAAATATTTGGGAAATAATATAGCCAGTGAAACTTGGTCAAGTAACAAGATGGGTCGAAAAAAACTCATCTTTTTCTCATAACTAAATAAAATTAAAAGCTATAGTTGATATTAGTAGTGAAATGCCTATCAGAAGAGCAGATTCTGGGTAATCTTCATCAACAGATTCAACCAAACAACAAGAAAGGTGATAGCAAACATTCGTCATGAAGCAAATGCAGCATCAGCCATAGACAATTTGCTGAAATGACTGAAAGCTGTCGTGGTAAAAAATGAAGGGCATTTTAAATAAGCTGTTAACAATATTGCAATGATGCTTTCCTATTTGTACAAAATGTGCTACATTAGCACCCCGTACAATCCTTTTGGAACCTTAAAAACGAAATTCTCATTACTGATACTATCCCGGTGATATTGCTATATTCAGATGAATAAGGTTCGGCCCATACCTCAAACCAATAGCAATCGAGTAAAGTTGAAAAGTTAGGACTGTACTACTCGCGTCAAACTAAAATGAAATATAGGTCACCCAGAGGAACCATGTCCACAGCAACCAAGAACCTATGATATCTAATATAAGGAGCAGACATACCTCGAGACGATACCAGGCAAGACAGCTGTAACCGAGATAAGTCTCGAGACCAAGTCCTGTGGGATGGGAAAAGTGCACTAGCCTGGCTGATGATATTGGCAATAAATTGTGCAAGAGTGTCTTTGTCAGATATGACAAAAGATGAAAATAGAATGTTTTTCTCAGAATTGCAATACATAAAGTCCAGTTCATGGAAATCAGCCTTAATTTGGCAATCTAAAAATTAATCACAATATATGATAAATTAATAAACAAAATACAATTCATTATAAATTTGAATATTTTAATTTTAAAAATAAATTAATTAATCAAGTTAAACAATAAAACTACTTTTAATTATAGAATTAAACTTACTATTTGTGTTTTATATTTTTTGATAAAATGATAATAATTAAAGGGATATCCAATGCAACAGAACATGAATATCCAAATTTAAAACAGTATTCTAACACAAAAATACAATTAAACTGAATTGAAATACTTACCAAAAAATAGTCCATATTCTTCAGACAGACCAGCATGTTGAACACCCATAAAGTCCAAAAACAACAATACTATTTTCTGACATAGATTGGAATATTCTGTTTTGGCTTTTATAATGTAACTGAAGTCTATCAAGCACGGGAAAATATCATCAAAAAGTACCATTCTATCTGGATCATCAGGATTATCCTCATTCTGATTTGGGTCGGCTGGTTGCCAAGGCGCCCAATAAAACTGTTCTCGTGATTTTTCTAACTCCACAGAAATACCAATCACATTCGGTAAAGAAGTGGGGGATTGTTGTGACGAAATAGGTGTGATAAAAGAACCACAGATTCGTTGTTCGTCTTGTAATGTTTTGCCTATAAAATAAAAATGACTATTAGAAGAGAAAAATGAAAAATTGTAAAATCAAAGAATAGCATACTTTTAAAATGTTGTGTTCCAAATATTATCAACAAGTCTCAGTGAAATTGGATTGTTTAAAATAATTGGTAAAAAAAGAAGAATTTTACAAAAATAGCTCAAAAATCAGTCACTAAACCGATTTCTATTAAATTTATACACATTTTGACTCTGTTAGTAATTTAGTCAAATTTGGTTATTCTTATTTTACATTATTCCAGCTTTACGCGTCCTAAATTTAGCCTATTTTAACAAACTCGTATAAGGTGAGCAAGCTCCAGCTAGAGCTCAAATGACATAGGGTTAAATTACCTTCCAATCCTTTAGCAGTAGAAATTCTGCGTTGAAGTATCTCTTCATCTATCAATACCGGGTCACCATTCATAGCTCTTTGATGCCACTGTGACCAACCGAGGGCTCCAGATTCACCAAATCGCGGATGATTACTCTCCCAAAACGATTCAAAAGCAATTATGAGAGGATCTTGACGTAACTCAACACCATGTGTGGCTAACTGCAAACCAACCGGACGGAAACAGGAAAATTCTATAAAAGCTTGCCAACTAGCTATTGCACGTTCCACAAATCCTGATTCACGCAACCAGTAGCAATAATTTGCAAACAGATCTAAACAAATACAATCAATAAATAAAAGTTTATAACTTAAAGAAAGAGTTTATTCTATTGATTTTTTAGATGCATACGCACAATCACCAATATTGACAGATATATTTTATCATGCTTCAGCTTGAATGTATACAGAAATTAAATTTTGACATTCATTTCAGATATCTACACAGTAACCACGGCAGCGTTTTACAATATATCAAACTCTCCTGACCACTTATCCTAAAATCAAAGTGTCAAAATACGATTCAACGGATTTGCATGAAATTCAATTGTGATATAACATAGTTCATTTTTGAAAAAAAAGTCATTTTTACATAAATTAGACGCTCATATACATATTAAATGCGTTGAGCTCTATAGCAAATTCAGCTTTAAGATAAATTCGCTATTTTTGATTAGAAATCATAAATGTTACCAAAACGACAAATAATATTTACAGACCTGTCAACCTCCACAGATAGAAAAGCGAAACAATTTTTTTACATTTTATAAATTAGATGCATTTTCCTACATTCTAACGATATGTTTTTTAAACAAGTGTTAATGAGGTTACACAAATTTATTATTTAATCTGAAAAAGGATAACAGAATTTGCCATATCTAGTTACAGCGTACATAACATAGAATAAAGGGAAGGCGGAAGCTTAAGCACATTGGGGGGGGTGGGGTCAAAATGGCAAAAATGCTTCATAGACCACAATCTCCTGAGTCCATGAAGTAATAGGGGTAATTACTCTATGGTACATAACATGGAAATTTAATACATAATACATGGAATAAACATATTATTACATGTGAATGGATGTGCAGTTTCTACAATCCAGAAAACGCAATGTAGGAGGAGATAGGTAGAGAGCTACCTACATAAGTACAAGGTGATCCAAAAGCACCTGGTAAAAAATCTATTTATTTTGTCAAAAAAATACGCGTGTTTAGCTCTTTAATGTGGTAAATTAGGCAATGAAATTTTAAATTTTACTTCCATTGTTTTAATAAAGTAAAACTATGTATATCCTATTATTTTGGTGCAGATTATCGCTTAACGTTGAATGAAAGAATTAAAGTTCTCCAATTGTATTATGAAGTTGGAGGAAACGTAAGTAAAAGACAACATAGCTTTGGGGAAGTGATGCAACAAGCAGGGCCTAATCGCAAAATAATTAAATCAAATGTTACTAGATCCATCACTCAAGTTTCAGGTGCTGGCAGGCCAATCAGCTTGTTCACTCAAAAATAAAGATTTAGTGGCATTAGCCATAACAAAGAGCCCCACCAAGAATAAGGATTGTCATATGGCTCAACCTAGCATATTTTGTATAGCATCAAATTTAAGCCGTTCAGACGGAGAAAGGTTCAAGCTTTGCTTGAAGATGATTTGGATCGCCGGCTACAATATTGTGAATGGAAAATCACTTGGAAAAAGATCCCAACTTCATTGATTTCATCATTTGGACAGACGAAGTAAAGATGTATTTTAATGGTAAAATTAATCGACACAATTACTACTACTGGGATAATACCGATAATTTTCACAATGTTTATGTTCATGAAATGCAAGCATATGGGGTTATGGTATGAGCGGGGATTTGTTCCTGAGGCATAATTGGTCCATTTTCTTACCGGTGGATCTGTTACAGGAGAAACTAACTTAAAACTCTTAAAAGACGAAGTTATTCCCATTCTGCCTAGATATGTTGATATGGAGACATGTTATTGTCAACAGAACGGTGCTCCAATTCGTTTTACACATTCTGTGAGAGATTATCTACATGAAACTTTCTTTCAGCATTGGATTGGGCGAGTGGGGCTACAGACTGGCTTCCAAGATCTCCAGATCTAAATACCGATGGATTATTTCTTTTTGGGGTTACTTACGAGAAAAAGTTTATTCCACCAAACCTACAAGCATCGACGATAAAAAATAAGATCACAACAGAAGCTGCAGCAATGCCAATTAGTCTAATTGAGAAAGTCTGCCGATCTGTTTTTGGCCGATATGAGCAATGTTGTAACGTTGACGGTCTTCATTTTGAGTACTTAAGTTGAACTAAAAGGTGTTGTTTAATATTTATTGTTAAATAATGTAACAATTATTACCGTAACCCTATTTGTTAAATACATTTTAATGCTTTCATAATGCTTTCTTACTAGTTATTTTTTACAAGATAGTTTTGGATCACCTTATATAAGTAAAAAAGTGGCAATATGTACCTAATGGATGTATGCGAATAAATTCGAAATAGGGAATACCAATAATATAATAAGTATAATGTGCTTTACAAAAGACTACCTTTTCTAAGTTGATAATTTATTTACAAAATGCCTCATTTGTTACAATGCACTATTGTATGTTTCTAAAAAAATCAAAACGCGGGACATATAATGTCTTCTTTCGCAAAAAGCGGAACAGTTGGCAGCCCTGTATTTATAACTAGTATATGCAGGTACTCACCTAAAACCTGGTCAGCTGCTCTTGGAGGTGACCGATGTGATAGCATTCTACCACTAAAAATATTGGTCATTGTTGCGAAGCATTTGGCAAAACTACTTGATATTCGCGAGGTAGAATAATCACTAGCATGCCGACACATGTAGGATAAATAACGCTGCCAAACAGAGGGCTTCTCTTGGTGGCAAAATAGCAATTGAGACCAAGTTTTATGAAGAGCCTTCCATTCCATAGATTCCCCTAATTCAAGTTGTCTAAGAGTAAGTTGGAGATTATTCGGGTTTGCACGAATCGCCCGTTCCAAAATGTCCATTTGTTTTTCTTTAATGGATTTAGTAATCAAAGATTGATCATCACATGTTGTGCCTTCACTTAATTGAGATTGAAACATATATGACGAACTGGAATGGTCACTTCCAGCTAATAAAACTGCTCCTTTAGTCTGCAGGTCTACCAATTTGATCCAGGTATCAATATCATGTGAATTTGCATCTAATTGTCGATTGTATTCTATAAGTTTATTTAGAATCGAAGTTCGCCTACTTGAAACTGAACTGGCTTGATTTGTCAAATCCTTTGGCAATAAAATGTAATTTTTTAGGGTCTCAGAGCATTTCTGATTAATTAAATCATAATCAGATGTTGAAAGTAAGTTTCGATTTTTCTTACTAAAATACCGTTTCTTTCTTTCTTCCCTGTGAATTTCTTTTAATTGTTTTAGAGAAAGTTGATTACGGTCATATTTGAAAAGAGTGAAGTATTTAGGTATCCGCTTAATAGACAGACCAGCAGCATATATTGTTTTATCCCCTTTTCTATCGATTAAATATGCATCTTCTTGAGATATCCCTATAAGCTCATCTAAGAAATTCTTCTTCGAAATGATACTGAGAGCTTCATCCTTGGACCTTCAATATAAACATAAAAATATATCTTAAAAATAAAGCAGTTGATGGTGGGCATATTAGAGTTTCATAAATAAAGCAAAAATAATAAAATGATCAAACTCCAAAAGAAAAGAAATAAAATGTAAATTTTCAGCTTTGTTCGCCATAATCATTACAGAAATATAATGTCTACGCATAGAGAAATATGATTTAAAATAGTAGGTAATCATAGAGATAATTGGTTAAAGAAACATGGAAAATATGTTATTAAATATTTAAGTTCAGATTAAAGTCAGAGCACAAATATATCACCCTGCCAGTGTGGTCCATCCAGAGTACCGGTTTATCTGTAGCTTGTGTGGGCGAATCAAAATAACTTCGCTACTGTGGCGATAAGCAAAATCCTGGGCTCTTTCAAGTATTTTCGTGGTAAATGGATTCTCCGGAATAGTGCTGGGGTTATTAGAAATATGTTCGGCCATAGCCCATACTGGCAGGGTGAGATACAGCCCCGCCAATTACTATCTAACTGCATGTTCAGTAAATGTTTTATGAAGATGGTCACATTAAGATAACTTTTTGGAAAAAGTAGCCATTTCAAATCTGAAACCTAATGGTTTTGAAGAATATTTCAAAAGTAAAAGATTTGTAATAAATTCACTTCATTTTCCCCGGTAGACTTTTATTTTTGTAAAACCATTTCCTCAAAGTAAAGCAATAGGGGGGGGAGGTTATTAATTGGCGGGGCTGTATAAAAATGCCTGAAACAATATGCCAAGTGATTCATTGTTGAAGCTTCACTTTACAAAATTAATAAGTCAGAAGCCTTATCATCTCTTGTAATAGTTTTTCAATAGCTCTGAAAAGATGTTCCTTGGCTTCAGCAAAATACAAAAATAATAGATAGAGTTTTATTGTACATTAATTATGCACTATTTGAAGGTAGGCAAGTACATTTTGATAAAATTTGAACCATAGCTCTATGGGTTAGAACACAATTCGAATCGATTTGTAGAAAATATGTGGCATTATTTAAATTGCTGTTTCTTAATCATTGTGGCTAGTGCAATAAATCTGTTGTTCGTTTTCAAGATGAGGATTTAGTTTTGCTCTTATGCTGGCCTGGACATATTGTGAATTGATTGAATTTAGAATTTATGTGAATTTGTGCTAAGCTCGGTGTATTCTGGCTAAAATTATCTCATGGCTTAAACATATTGGACTCTCTCCAAACTGCTATAAAATTAAGGATATTTTTGAAAAAAATAAACATGTCAGTATTTTATAGCTATTATAATGGTTGAATAGAGATGTTAATTTCTAAAATTGATTACATTCTTTCATATGTGAAGTTAATTTCTCCGAAAATCTCTAAATTCAAAATTTCTCTATAATATAATTTTGTTTAAATTGCTAAATTTTATACCCATAGATGAATAGTTTTATAAATTTCCTAATATATATAAAGTAAGAGATTGTGACACAGTTGTGATTTGATATATCTAAACTTGAAATAATCAAAATTTTGAGGGAAAATATTTTTTTGCCACAAAGTTTTGGGTATTTCAAGTTTACATATATATTCTAATAATTTTAAATTCAACTTTTAGAGGGAACAATTCTATTAGACAAAAAACCGGTACATTTATTAGCTAGAAAATGACAACCAAACAGCAAGACATAATCAAATAAAAAAAAAAGCTTAAATAAACTGTATCAAATAAAACACGAAATTCAGTGCTACAAGATGTTGCTATAGTTTCTGTCTTGCAATTGTGGCTGAATAACCGTTCCAAGTTCAATGCCTAGTTTTTCTGGCAATAATTCGTGTTAATCTGATAAAAATATCTCTTTCAGTATTAATAGGTCTAATACATACATATAGTTAACGCGTTCCAACGATAAAACAAAGGATGTGTATTAGTAGAATCGCATGAAATATTCCAGAAATGCAATACTTTTGATAAAAAAATTATAATGCACAACACAAATCTATGAACTAGAAAATGGCATAAAAAATTGTTTTTGATTCAAATACACCTTTCTGGTTATGTTGGCTTCACAAAAATCCTTTACTTACTCTTCTTTCGTTACTTAGTAAGTACCAAATACATAAGTAAAAAATACTAAAATATCATAAATATAACTATTAATATATAAAATATAAAACCAGACGATATCAATAAAAAAAAATCTGAGGCCCCTCTTTTGATTTACTTAAATATTTTTTAATAGCTTCAATAAGATATTCCTTCGCTTCAACAATAGTCTAAAAATATTTGAAAAGGTGGTCAAGTACATTTTGATAAACTTAAAACCATAGAAATATATTGCTAGGGTTAGAATACAATCTGAGTAGGTTTGTGTTGACAGAACCTTACAGTGTAAACAATTACAATGAACGAAATGTTACATTACTTTAATTTCAGTTTCTTGATAAATGTCATTAATTTTAATTTAAAAGATGGAAGAGGTTCGAAAAGATGTGCTGAACAGAAATCGTGCTTTTGTTAGCTATAGTGATTCTCTTATTTTGTTCGTTGGTAAAAATACGACACATTACGTTCTCTAATATGTGAATAGTAAAAGTAAAATGCTTTCTAAAAGATCCATATTCTGTTAGACAATATTAATAATGTAAACTTTTTTGATATCAATTGAAGCAATATAAAACTAGAATAATGAGAACGATGACAAGAAATTAAATTACCTTAGTAAATTCACATCAAGTATTGTATCTATGGTGACCGTTGAAATTTAAGGTAGACAGTAATTTTATTAACAAAACCAAATTGATACTTTAACTAAAATAATTACTATTAAATTTACTAAATAAAAGAAACATTAGAAATTAAATTGGTCAATTTTTAATTTAATCACCTTGTACAATATTATGTATAATATTACTACTTTTCTCGTGTATTACAGTGAGCATAGTAGAATAATAAAAACAATAAGTTGCTCATCAAGACATAGACTTATGATAATAATCATGTTCTGGATCGCCATTTTCCTTGTTGTTAAGTCACAAGCCTAGAAACATAACACCTAATATTCAAACAGTGGCAAATTTCACTGGTAATTGTGGAGAAACTCTACAACTAGAATGTTGTTTGCTTAGCTTAAAACACCCTACTCACTTTAAAATATTCAATTTTATACTAGTACAACGTAAAACTACATGGTGCTTTTGTTAACTAGTTCACTTTAATAATTTACCAAATAATTTAAAATTCCAACTATACCTTTTCTTTATAGCAAACCCAAATGCCTAATTAAATTTGTTGTCTTTTGCTAGAAATCAGTAGGTGTACTCGCTTACAGCTAAAAATCAAAACTAATGTTGTGGTGAATACATAAAAAAACAAATGACACATTTCAAATTTAAATTTTTCCAAAAGCAAAAATAATACCCAATATAGACTCTAAAAGTAAGATTAAATTTCAGAAACATCAAATTCAAATTTAATAAAATATTCAATGTAATTCGCTATAGATTCTAACAAAATTAAGATGGTGCTAACAATTCTAAGGGTTTACCCCCCCCCCCCTAAAAACGGCAGCTACTGACAGTCACGTACGTACGCAGTTTTCTGACTGAAGCTAAAAGATCAAGGTTTAAAGCAATAAACAAAATAGCCTGTGTGGTAAAATATAAAAAAAGAATGTGTTAGCTTTTAATTTGCAGCTTTCCTAATGCCATATTAAAACAATACTAAAATAGGTGTCAACTACATATATGTAGATCAATCTAACAGAAAAGTAGGTATGTACATATTTAGAACGGTAATGATCTTTTGTACAAAAAATGAGTTCTATTGAGTAAGTGAATCTGAGCTTATAATGGCTAAAAACTATAAAAAGAAAGGCTAATAAAAGATGAAAAATGAACTAAAAACAAACAATTTATCAGCCACATAAATAATATATTAAAAGTGTAAATGTCTACAGTAGAATACCAAAAAAGAATTTTGAACTTTGGAAAATAATCAAACTCAAGCTACATACCAGAATGTCACATAATAGAATCAGGCACATTAAAGAGTTATAGTTATCAACTGGTAACTCATCGTAAAATTCTAAGCAGATTACCTCATCAATTACTTCATCTATTTTGTTAAAATAATAAAAACAGACGGTCTTCTAATCTATCACTTTAAGGTTCAGATTTCAATAATTCCCTACGCTGAATTTATACAAACAACTACACAATTTTCTTTTATTAAAAAAAACTAGTTAGGTTGCATTCTATATAATTTCACCTTATTTAGTAACAAGGATAGTTTGTATAAAACATCTTATATCATCATATGATAAATAAAATCAATAATTATTACAAGCTAGTGCAATGAAATGGATTAAAAGCAGGCAACAACAAAAGAATAAATCTACACAAATAGTAATTTGGTATGCGAAACTTTTTGTATACGAAGGACTAAGTTGAAACATGAATCTAACCAAACTGTAAATAAGAAATATGCAAATTTATTCATGATAAAATCAAATAGCAATATTTCAACGAACCAGTGACAGGAGCATCCAATTCCAGCATAGTTGGCTCTTTTTTCAATAATGCAGCTCCATCGCGAATGACTTTGATTGCACATTCTTCTGTCAGCCGACCTTCAAGGACAAAATGGCTTTTCAGTTTATCAATATGTGGTTTTCCTGAACGATCAAATACCTCGGACTGTGTGAGACGATGACTTGGAGGAAAGGCTACACCTTAAATATAAAAATTTATTCAATTTGTAGATATGCATCAAAGAGAGAAAATTAGTATAAAAAATAATTATATCTATTATCAGAATAGTTAAAAAGAAGGTGAGAAGTCCGTTAGTGTTTGAACTAAATTAACTAAATAATTTTTGTTAATTTTAGAGAAATATTTTTTCTCCAAATTTGACTAAAAACTAAACGTTTGCTCAAAATATGATACACCCATGTTTGAAAGCACTGATTTAATAAATCAGTAAAAGTAAAAAATTATGTGTTCAATGAAATGATCAGAATATTTATTAAACTTCATAAAAATATTATTGTGTGAGAATCATAATTCCACATATATACAAATTAGAAAAATTTCACCACATTCAAATGAAGTAAAACACAATAAGTAGATAAATTTTATGCACAATATAAACGGTTCATTTAAAACAAGTACTAAATCAATGATAGTGCTAAGAACTGAACCATATTTGTATTTACAAAGTTTAATAATTCAATGACAACTCAAGATTTATTTTATGGAAAATTCTGATCTTAATGACATCAAGTTGGCAAGGGTATATGCCAAATATTTAACTATTTACCATTAACTGGGAAAAACATTTGACATTCTGACAAAACTGTTTCATATTTTTTATTTTTTAGAGAAACGTTTAGTCTCTTTAGAAATTCATAGCTAGGCATATGGCAAAAGGCCATTAGCTCTATGAGCTTAGCTATCCTTGCCAAAGTATTATAGGACTTTTGAAAACGGGATAAACTTTGGACCATCTATAACTCATACATTTCAAACACTATAACAACTAATTTCGGTCATTAGATGAACCTCTGCTATGTTCACAACGTGTAAATTTCATAGAAATCGGTTCAGTAGTTTTCGCAATGCATTTTTAAAATTTGTTCTTCTTTCTCTCTTCAGCACCGATTTCAATGAAATTTGGCACACATTAAATGTCCGAGGGACTATAAAAACCCATTTTAGTTTTGTTGATACACGTTAGCAAACGGCTAAAAGCGAGCAATATGATAGTAGTATAAAACGAAACTTCAGTGATTTAAATGACATTTGACATAGTGAACAATAAAATTCGATGCTGTTTGCAACAAAAATTACATTAATATGATGTATGGCTCTTACTAAACAAGAAGAAGACCAAAGTCATAGACTTCCTTTTGGGAAATGAAAATATTGAAGAGGTTAAAAAATTCACTTATCAACAGACGTGGAAGCTGTACTTTTGAAATCAAACGACAACGAGCAGCAGCATGCATGGTCATAATGAAGCAGAATAATGTTTGGAAGAGTAAAGTAGTTAGCATTAGGTTGAAGATTCGATTGGTTACAGTGGCCTTGAATGGATGTGAATCCTGGGCGATGACAATGAATGATGAAAGAAGAGTAGATGCTTTTGAAATGTGGGCTCACCAGAGTGTCTTGGAGGGAAATGGTCCTTCAGACCATTGGTCTTGAATTTTTAGAATTTGTTTTAGGAAAGCTAACCCATTTTAGAGCCCCGTTGACCAATCTTATTTCATTTATTTTCATTTTATTCATATATTTTAACCAAATAATTTTAGTAGAAAATCCATTTTAGACCATTAGAAAGCCATGGACTCTCAGGAAACTGCATCACTTTGGACATGTGATGGGACGAGGTGGTTTTGATAAAGAGATTATTCAGGCAACAGTAGAAGGAAGAAGGTGTAGAGGAAGGGCCAGCAATAGCATGGTCAAAAGACATTAAAGAATGGACAGGCCAAAGACTTGCCGAAGCATCTCAATCAGCCCTGGACAGAGAGAAATGGCATGCAACCAGGGTGGCCACAGCAGCGCTTTTTCACGCCACCTGACTGCAAGAGAAAGAGAGATGGTTCGTGAGATACATAATCTTAAAGTTATAAAATAAACTTAATAATTTTGCAAAATATTTTTAAAGAGAATATGTCAATTACTTTCTAATGATCTAAAATTTAGAGTTTCTACTAAAAGTTATCTACTTAGTTAAAATATATGAATAAAACAAAAATAACTGAATTAAGATTGGACAAAATGGCCTACAGATGGTTAGTTCTCCCAAAACTAATACCAAAAATTCTTGAAATAAATGAAATTAAATATAGTTAGTTATGGTATTTAGCTTAGTATGGATCTAAATAGATATTAATAAGTAACTAGGTATTTCAATACATGAATTAAAATATTTTTTAAGATTTTAAAGCAAACTAAGAATATATATATACTGAAATACATAGTTACTTAATAATATCTATTTTAGAGTCACACCAACCTAAATGCCATAGCTAACCATATTTAACCTCATTTATTCCAAGAATTTTTGGCATTTGTTTTGGGAGAGCTAACCATCTATAAGGGCCCTTTGGCCATTTTATTTTTTTAAATTAATTGTATTATTCTTATGTGATAAAAATTAGAAAATATTGATAAATAGAGCAGAATTATTTAAAAAAATAGTGAATCACAATAATGACCATTTTTTGTAACAGAAGTGGCAGCATTAGGAAATCAATTGGTTATTTATCATTAAAAGTAGATTTTAATCTATCTTTACAATAAATGTGGTCAATATGAGGAGTATATTGCAAAATGAATTGAAAGGTCATTTCTAAAAATAGTTATTGAATCTATATCCATAACAAATAAAAGTGTGATTTAGCAGCTATCATTTTCTACCAAAAATAAGTAATTTTAGGATAATCAGTCCATTTTCAGGCTAATTTGTATTGAATGTAAAATTTATATTTTTGTAGTATACAGAGGGCAGAAGTAACCATAAAAGTTGACTATATGCAGATATTGGCTTTTCTATGGATTATAATGATTCACATAAAAATTTGATGAAATTATCTATACAAAACTGTACATAAATATGGATATAATCTTGTCTATGTCTCACTTTGTTTACAACCTCACTAGAAATTTATGTTGCACCCATCAAATTGTGCTCTCTATTGGATTGTACAGGTAGTGGACATACCAAATATTAATAACTATAATTTCAAAACTTATATTATATGCTATTGATTGTACTTTTAAAAAGAGTAACTAATTATATCAAATCAAGTGTCATTTACTTTTTCAAAAGTTCAAGGTTTGGCATAATTTTCTGGTGGGGTCTAGATAATGAAAAATTTAGCTTTTGACTAAATAAATGTGATGGTTAATTCTGCCTCCTTCCTGATTTATAACCCCTTTCAAAGGTGACCATAACAGTATAAAAAAGTAAACAAAAGTCAGCAAAATATTGTTTCCAAACGAATTCCACAATTTTTTTCTGGATCAATATTTTAAAATGAAATTTTCTCCATTGTTTAGGCAGATGGCAAGGCACAATATTAGAAATTTCATTAAAAAATATTGATCCAGAAAATATTTGTGGAATTCGTTTGGAAAC
>JAUYWI010069310.1:0-26101 GCA_034780595.1 Parotoplana pacifica | reverse complement strand
GTTTTACCACGAAAATTTGACATTTATTAAATTATTTAATCAGCAATAAGGCTTTAATTTTCATATTTTAATTTATATAAGACATAATTTACAAATACGCATCATCTACATATTAGCAGTATAAAAGTACATGATCAAAGAATTTAAATTTTAAAAGTGAGACAGGTGACAATAGACAGAATATTGCTAAAGTTTAAGAAAAGATAATAACTCCTACAAAGAAAAAATATATAACTGGTCCTATATTGACCAACGTATAATATTATGTAAATACATAAGTAGCTGGCGATATGATTTTCATAATTAAAAAGTACCCAAATTAAATTAGGTAGCCCCTCAAATAGATAAAAGATCAAAGATTTTATGATGAAATATACTACATCATAATATGTAATATCAGTACATTATTTAAAACGCAGATCAAATGACAACTTGAGCTTGGGGTTGATAAGTGACTACTTTGTAGCAATTGCAAGATAAGAGTAAATTATAACTTTAGTGAAATAAAATGTATCACATCACAAGAATCTCTTAAGTCAACACAAATCACACCGCCACAGTTAACATGATCCGCTTCTTGACCACAAAATTATAATCAATCAGTCTACCTGCTGTTTTGGCTACAATTTACAAAACCTAAGCATCGAAATTAACATTTTATGGTATCACAATCAATAAAAAACAGCACATTGTTATCTCTGTGACGAGATATATCGATACTTGCGACATATAAATGGAAGTATGTACCTAAATACTAAATAGGAGCAGAGTGGTACCAATACTGATGTACTTTTAGAGCTTTTATAAACTATTCGGAGTGTTAGTGCCATAAATATACAGTCAACTAATTTGAGTGACATCAAGATTTATTGCAACTACAAAACTCTCACTACCGTTTTTATTAGTTATACAAACATGGTGTGGCCATATCTTAAGTCTAAAATAAACAATGAACTCAAACTGGGACTCTGTCCAAAGAATCAAGTAAACATTCAGAGCTACCGTTTAACATTAACAGTAATGAACTTTTAGGGCAGCAAGAAAATACTTCCTCGTCACTCTACTGGCGATCAGCAGTGTGACAATCGGATACTGACCTCCGTTGTTATAAAAAACAAATTTACTGTCTAAGTTTCAACGTGTTTCTAATAAAAAAAAACTTGTATAGAAGATTGTTTTATTAACGAAGTTTTTAGCACATAATAGGTAACTACTATAGGTACAGTTAGCAGTGTAGGTTATGACTATAAACTGAACAAATACTTTCATATTGTTTTCTACGCATAGGGCGTCAGGAAACATGCATCCATTCAAAATTGTTTTCTTTTTTTCATAATATGACGCCTAAATCATCTTGTCACGCAATAAACTGAACTGCTTCAACGTTACCTTCGCTTATATAACTGAAGGTATGCACCTTTCTGTAATAGGTACCTATGTATGTCTATGCATTGTGCTTCCTCTCGAGATATCCTTCTGTAATCATTCGAGCTGCATTCTTTTATATTAATATCAAGCCAAACAATAGACAAAATAATAACTAAATATGCGCAGGCAAAGTTTCAACATCGATTTTTCAAAATACAACGCTGGATCTATACGTTGCTTGTCACTTAAGCTAAAAATTTCTAAGATCTAGCTGCAGATATTTATCTGCAAAAAAGTGCTTTTATAAAAATTAAATATTCAGCCTAATTTGCAGTAATTAGAATAACCATTTAATTAAATCAAAATATGGCGCAATAAAACAAATTAAGCTGTAAATCGATTCATTCAGATTATTTACCTAACCAAAAATTAGGATTATAGTTCTACTTTCGGCTCGATATAAAATGTAGAACTAAATATATAGATGAAAAAATAAGAAAACATTTTTCTACTTATAAAGAAACCATAAGATGAAACTCTCAACTAATATCTTAAAACCAAACAGTTCTCAATAAAACTTATAATCTTGGTATAAAAACGAAAAAAAAAAGAATACCCACTAAATTGAGACCAAAGCCAATACACAGAAATGTTTAATGAACTATTTCTACACAGACAGAGAACTATAGCTAGTTCTCAGTTGTCATCATCATCTTCTCACAACAAGTGATCCCAAAAGATTTTAAAGGGAAAAAACGTCTAGTGACGTCTATGCAACTTCTTTGAAGAAGTAAGACTTGCAAATCTTCAAACCGCAATCGAATTATCAATTTGGTTCTCCACTTTTATCGAGTCTCAGAGATTTGGTTGGATTCAATTAACAAAAGAAAGCCGCATACGTATGATTTCTATGGGCTTATCAGTCATTATATAGAAGAGGCAATTCGAAGCAATTCTACTTAATGATTGATAAAACATATTATGTAGCTACAATTTTATGAAAAAATGATTATATCCCTCTACTAAATCTATCAACAGTAGGTCAGTAAAAGACAAATTTAATAATATAAAACCAATATTTGGATATAGTAATTATAGTCGAGGTATATGTAATGTAGGTACAACTAATATTAAATTCGAGTAATCAGAATTCACTTTCTGGATTCAATGGTAAAATACAAATAATAACTTTTATTACCCAACTTGTCCTAAGAAGCTGGGACACACTCCAATACAACATAATATATAGCTGTAGTCAAATTGCTTTGCAAAGGACATAAAAACTCCAAATAATGATCTAATTGAAAATAGTAGTAAGAACTTCTAGTTTGCAACTAAACCAGAATTTTATAGAAACTTTTATTATTATCCTATTTTATTATACGTTATTACTTCAAATTTGGTAAGATTTTGATGAAGGAAAATATAACCTTAATTAAATTTTAATTAATTAGACATCCAATCCAATCAATTCTATTAAAATATTATTTCCCTCAAATTCAGAGGTGTCAAAATCCAGAGTATGATCTAGAAAAATAGAATAACAATGAATCGATATGCAAAATATAGTTCATTTGATGGGTCTACTAATTCAAGGAAGACTAATAATGCTAATCAATATCAAATAATATAACCATTGAATATTAACAAATATTTATAAAAGAAAGCCTGAACTTTTATCAGATGTATCTCAGTCATCCCAAAATTTTAATTCCTGTAATTTCAAACTATAATATATAATTCCAAAATCTGTGCCATTACTTAGCCTACCCAACCAATAAAATACGATGAAAATTAAAATCAGAGAATAAAGTTTCTGTTTTGAGGATAGAATCGCTAGGCATAAAGGCTGCATAATTGAACAGAGGATTATTCAACAAATTGTATTTAATTTATAACATAATAAATCAACTTCCAGAAAAAGTGTTGAATCTAGGGCTATCCATACCTACCTATTATAAATATATAATATATATCATTAAGAGAGCTCTACAACAAAGAATGTCGCCCCTAACATTGATGAGTTGCATTGTATGCAACTAAACAGCCAACTTGCGGCAACGGCGGGCGGCCTGATCCAGCTGTCTTGTGATCACTATTCGCGTCTTGGGAAAAATTAATAGCTTTTCAACAATCACACCAGGCACAGTATAGCCAGTAGCCCTGTTGAGCAAGGCGAGGAGTAGATCATGTATCAAACCGACAGAACATCGACAAAATATATTATATGGATTTCTAAATGAATTGCTACTATACCTACACCCTTCTGAAAAGAAAATAGTATATACAATACCTTACCAGACAACATCGAATGAGAAATTTGAAAAAGAAACAAAAACTGAGAGTAGATTTTGTTATTTAGTTCACATGTATACAATAGACACTGTACCCCTACGTATCTACATATATCGATAATGAGACTCATGAATAGACAAGCAGTATGTATAATAAAAATTTATTATCAAGTTTAATATAATTCTCAAGCTGAAATGAAGTTTATTAAATTATTATCCTGCCATTTGGGAAATCAATATTCAAAACTACGTCATACACTTTACAAAAACATACAAAGCAATTTTCTAACACTATTAAAAAAATAATGGTTTTATTTAATAAAATTTCATTGTGCATACGAGAAATTGACTGCCAGAAATTAATAAGAATTTGTAAATATTGAATTATAACCACCAATAAAAAAGTAAATTACTTATCATTAGAAAATAAAAATATTTTTGATAAAAGCCATATCCCAATCACATTCGGTCTACAAGATATAATTTTCATTTATGAAGTACAACTATGGGATTATGGCTGGCCGTCGAAGATCGAAAACAAAAAAAATGAAATGTGGATTTAAAATAGTAGAATAATTTCCGGAAAACGAATTTAGTAAATTGTCAGAAAGAAAGTTAAAAACTCAAATTTATCCTATATCTTACAAAAACAGCAATTGTCTCTTGCATAATATTAAGATCTTCATGATTTCTATGCATATTTGGTCTGTCTAGTACTAACTCTTTCTTAGTTAATAGATAATCACATATAGTAGCAAGACAATTTAATAATATTGTAATCCCATAGTACCAATAGCTAATGAATTGGGACAATGCAAAACTAGCATGTGACAATAGAGCCACACGTCAATCAAACCTATGTGCACAAACACAAGTATTAGCCAGATATTCAACAAAATAACACAAAACAATAAATAATTGATCCACTATCAGTTCATAGAAGATCCCATTTTATTAGAAAAGCGTGTCTACACCTGACATTATACTAATCCCCATGCCATGAATTGTTAAAATTGTAATATGTATGAGGAATTTATACATTTATTTCCAAGCTAAATATACACACGCATACGGTTCATGATTAATTTATTTATATGATCTCGCTTAAAACATTAAGCACAGTCAGTATCGAGGTTATGCAAATTTAGCGCTACATACTAAAATATAATATGCACAAATCAAACTGTTAAATGAAGAATTTTATGTTCTGTTATTTTTTTCACTAAAATCATATATTGAATACAAGAGACGTACAAACTAAATAATTTGTTTATCAACTGTGCCTAGATAAATCTAAGTACACTTTCACAGGGTATTAACTAATTAAATAACAATTTGCATAAAATTTCTCCTAAAACAAAAATAGCAATACACAACATGTAGAGCCCTCATGGATGTACCATTAAAGTTGCACTAAGAAGAAATACGTCCTGCGATATCAAGTGGTACGTCAAAGCAATTAGGTATCCCGTTTCCCTAGAAAATAATTTAATACTTAAAATTTACTAAATTTTCAAATAGAGAATGTAGTAAGAATTCAAATTTTACAATTTGATTTATAAATAATTCTAAAAACTGACTTCTACAAGTTAGTGGCTGATCTTCGAAATTTAGCTTTTGTCTGATTTTGTGTGAACAGTGAATAATGAAATAACTAATATTTTATATAACTTAATTTATATTGCCTCTTCCACGGTTACAAAAATGACCAAATTCCATTTATGTAGGTTAATCAAATGCACACTGTGTTATTATACCAGTTGTTTCAAGGATTCATTAAACTTAATAAAAGCAGCAGAGTACAAACTAAAATCATCAAATTGGGTGTAGGTATTTTATTCAAAACATTTATTTGCTTGAACATCATCAAAACACCACTAACACACGACAAACCTTCAAATAGGAAATGCAAATTCAACTTAACACATAAAAATGCAGGTGTGATTATATTTTAAGAATTAGATAGTTGAATTGTGATTAAAAACGTACGTTGTTGTTTGTGCACATTACATATCTTGTTGGCAACGAATTTTGGCTCAATGACAGAGAGAACTCTTAAACTACATCACAAAAAAAACAATAAAAACATGCCAGCAGAATACTCAATTATGGGTTGGACACTGGCTAGGGTTAGATATTAATCATAGAAATTATCTCTAAGACATAAACATTGAAGTCATAGGTTAATTATAGCACAGAACTAAGCTACACTGCTTTTTGACAAGTTTTCATTAATCTAATCAAAGTGCTTCATTTATTTGGAATGAAAATGTTGCTGGTCAGTGCATAACTAGGACGGTTGTGTACTTCTAAATATATTACTCAGTTATAGGTCAGTGAAACTATTACTCTCTGTAGGTATAGGTAAGGATGCTGGCTGGCTCAATACTATTTATAAGATATGCATTCTTACATTTGTGTAATGACTGTTATGGCGTAACTCCAGAAAAATCGTAATGCATCTTAGGTACGTATGCATGCTTTGGTTAGTTAATTGTTGCACTATAAACTAATATAGTAGAAGTAGTAAATATCACTTCAGGTTACTTGTGAGTATGTAGGTAAATAAATATACTTGGCTGGTTAAGTCTAGAAGACAGCTCGTGATTAAGAAACAGTTTGAAATTTCTAGCACCACTACCACCACCGCTGATCAAATGGCATGCGTTCGCCCACCACTACACCTTGACCAACACCGGTGTCGGTTAAATAGTAAATAACGTTTTGGCCTACCGGTACGTACTACATATATGTAGGTACTGTTTGACAGACTAAAAGTTGTTTGTGAAAACACGAACTCTGTACCCAGTCAATACCTTCTCAAAATCTTTAAAATTGTATCATAATTATGGCTAGTTTTGTAAATGTTACTAAGACTATATATAAAATACATTTCTAAAAATCGCAACCACGGAATCTAAAAAAAGATCTTTGAGCCTAACACTACCTACCTAGTGATAGATAAATTGCTGAATCTGGTGCAGTAGCAATAAAAATTCAAATTACTTGGGGTAATTAAAGGTGTATATAAATCTATGTCAAATTATATGGGATTTGAATCACTGAATAATGCAATAAAATTATTAAACAGGTGATAGATAAAATAGCAAGGTAGTTTGTTCGGATAAGTTTACAAAGACAGCTAAGCATTACAAAACATAAAATTTGCATTTTCTGCACAAACTATGGAGTTTTTTATGAATCAATTAGCTTACACTACATCAGCTATCAGTTACCTATCGTTCAAGAAGAGCATAATTCTATATTAGGTGGCTGACCAGAATATTTATCTATCTTCACATGTGGTTTTAATATAAATGAGTCAGTTTTAATGCAGATAACATGGCAAAAACTAGGTAAAGTCTAACGAAGTTGTACCACCTTTTGATACAACATTTTTGAATTTTATTATCCTATAAAATGCACAAAATTTCTGAAATTCAAGCAATCTCAATTTATTTATTATAATAGAAGTATTAGGTATGCCAAAAGACAATAATAATCAGAGGAGTAGGCAGCATATAGATGGTAGGGGAGGGGGGGGGGTCCGTTTTAAGAATTAGAATATGTTTTCTTTTACCTAATAGTCTGACAATCTGCTTCAATAAAAAGTAACTATTATCCATTACACGTTTAGAAATAGCAATAAATCAGTGGAATAACTAAAACAAAAAGTTTCTATTGTACCTAAGTGAAACTCAACCTAGATTGCGGAGTGGGCTTACACCCCCTGGCTACGCCCTTTAACGTAAGTTTGAAACAAATCCAATGTATCAATTATTATTAGGTATTCTGAACAAAGGCAAAACCATTAAAAGAATTCTAAAAATAGGCTGAACGTAATCCTTTGTAAGCAAGCCAAATTAACCAATTGACTATTGTATAATATTGTTGATCATACTGCGTTTGATTTCAGTTAACAAACTCCGATCTTAGCTTAAGTACTAAGCAGTTACCTATCTAACTGACAATCAATTCAATTATACTGCGTATTTAACACTATATGAACTAAACAGGTACGAACTTCGATTATAGCCAGTAATTGATTTATACTGATAATAAACAACTACATTAGAATCGATGCCAAAATAGCCATATAAAATCGAAACCACAATGTTATCGAATACTTCAGGATGTAAAAGTAAGATGATTAATTGATATTGTCCCTTTTGAATATGATGAGCCCTAATGAACACTCTTCTCTATTATATTATTAGAGGTCTTTTTAATATGGCCCAAGCGTTAAAGGCAATGATTTAAGATTTTATAAGTTCCAAACACATTTCTTTTTTAAATAATCAGTGTAGTACTTACTCATCAGGATTCTTTGTCGTCTGCTTGCATAGTTGAACAAATATTTCGTCTCTCATAAGTGCATTCTTTTCTCCTCGTTTCAATATCATCTGCATCAGCTCCCCAGCGGGATGTTTGGATTTGCGATCTCCCATGAACATCTGGATTTCTGAAGAACAAAGAAATAATAAGATATCTATGCAGGTCAGTTTGGTTCAAAAACATAACGAATAATATACACATTTACATAATATGTAAAACTATTCATGGCTTATTGAAAAAAGTTGCAGCAAATTTAGTTCATCAAATTCAATGTAGATTGACCAATAGTAAACAAAGGAGAGATAAAGCAGACACCGCCATAATACTGACGTCAGAATTGTATAATAATCGTAATGAAACGACTTCAAACGACTAAAGTAAATTTGGTTTAATTGAAAATTAAATACATTAGGTACAAAACAATTTACACACAAAATATGCACAACCATTTAGGTCCTAATGTGCACTTGGATCTGCTGAAAACAAGTCACGACCTACAAGACTAGTTTGAGCTGCGATGGAATCCCATCAGATTTGAAATAACTCATACCCCAACAATCAATAGAATTAGTTAGTCAATAAAATTTAAGTACTTCAGAGAGATTGTATCTCCTGATTTTCTTTAAAATATATGAACCGTAACTCTGAGAATATTAGGTAACTCTGCTAGTGACGTGCGGACTGAGTGTATTTAATTCACTTTGTTTCATTGATAAACCACGCACAAATAAGAAGCTACAACGGACGCACAAGATATTTAGCCAGAGTAAAAGAAATTATCTGATTATATTCTCACGGGTTTAACTGACCAAAAAAGTTAACAGTGAAACAAATAGACAAACTAGCAACATTTAAAATTCATAACCAAACATTTCGAGATCAAAAATGCAAGTCGATTCTTATGTGTAAGAATTAGTTTTTGCACTTTATATAATAGCAATAGGCAATCAGATGCAATAATAATGCAAAACAACATAGCATTAATCCTCTACTAATGCTAATCTATTGACGAACTACATTCTTCATATTAGGTACTTTCCTATTTTATAGTCAGAATTCCATAAATCGTATTTTTTGGCCACTGATGACCGCCCAATTACGGTACAAAATATACAAATATTGTTCACCTTAGATAAATCAATTATTCCAAACATTTTGAAGGTTTTTATAGCGAGATAAAATTATGTAATATTAAAACGTGCCTTTTCATAATTGAAGTGTTTCTAGTAGCACCGAAAAGATTATGGAACAGAGTTATATTGAAACTCGCAAATAAAAGTTAAGAGTAACAATAAAAAAACAGGTATACTTTGATAAAAATTATTTATATTCCTCGCAAGTGATAGCTCAGGACAGCTGTTTCGGCCTTGTTGGGCCCCATCAGCTAGGCATAATCACAGCCCAAACAATATTTTTGTCCCGTATATTTCATATCAAAGCATAAAAGAGAGAAAAAATGGCCAGGACCTGCTTTGACAGCGCAAGTAGTGCCCTTTAATAAGAAAAGACTTTCCAACATATTTCAGCTGAAAATCGTCTTTTTCACTCTTCTTATGCAAATCTTTCAACGTTTCCCCTCTTTTATGCTTTGATATGAAATATACGATAATTTTATATTGCTCAGGCTGTGATTATGCCTAGCTGATGAGGCCTAACAAGGCCGAAACAGCTGTCCTAGGCTATCATTTGCAAGTAATATAAATAAGTAGTATATTTTTTATCAAAGTATACCGTTTTTTTATTATTACTGTTAACACAATATATGTACAATAATTTTGAAGGGTTTTATAGCGAGATAAAATTATGTTCTATTAAAATATGCCTTTCATAATTGTAGTGTGTCTGGTAGCACGAAAAGATTTGTGGAACAGTGTTATATTGAAACTCGCAAATAAAATTTTAATAACAAGAAAATAATGCAGTTTGAGATTTATGGTGTAATAATTTTCAAAACTATGTAGTTTCAGATTCAACTCTAAAATGACAAATCAAATTTTGATCTAACTAAACCACAGAAAGAGCTGAAGAGCCACAATTACAACAAACGTCAATTCTAACATAGTCGCAGCTCTACACCCCCCCCCCCCACCCACAGAGCACTGACGGTTGCATATTTCAAGTCACATTAATTGTAGCATTAGGTTCAATAGAAAGTTTCATTCAAATTATGAAATCTTAATCACAAACTGTAGACAATCAACGATGTGTGGTAGGTAATGTAATTTTGCATCACAACGACAACTTTTGCCGTGTCTAGTTTGATTTCATAGACACTGACAGTGACTAGCACCAGTCTCGTTCAGTGCCAACCCAGTCAACTGGATCGGTGTCACAGAATGAAAATTTGCGTAAATAAGTGTTCTGAAATAAGCGGCATACCAATCCAAGCAAATAAATGTGATAACAGATCAGAGTAATTGAATACTAACAGAAGAATTTCAATTAATTTGCTAATACTCCTCCTCAAAATACCAAAGAATAAGTATGTACTATTCAATTAACAACTTTGATTTAAATACCGACCCTCGTCAAAACTACCCAATAGCAATAAATTGACTAACCACAAATAAAATCGCAAACTACGATGTACATACATATTTCTGTAACTTTGTCTTGTATTGATAGTACAGAAAAATCTACTTTTCCTAACTTCATTTAGTCCATCTGATTGACTTTTAATGAGAAGTAGGTATCATAAAGTCATTAGGGCCTTTAAATAACAATTGAGATCTTTTATCTAAAAAAAACTTGAGATAGATCTCTGTGTATCCCTCTATGCAGAAGGAAATCTATCTCAAGAACTTTATTCATATGCTTATTGTTAGGTATGGTATAGTCCAAAGACAGAACTGTAGGAATTTCATCTACTAGGTAAAACTTTCATTATTAATCGAGTGTCTCTTTATTGCGAAACATGTAATTATAAAAAAAAAATTAATAGAATTATGAGACTAACGTTTAAATGATTCACTGGCTTCCTTCTTCATTGATTTATCAGTCGATATTAACATTGGTTTGGCCAGTGATTCCTGAAATAATAATAAAACGTTATCAATAAAAATTAATAATAATCTATTCATGCACGTATAAAAGTTAAATCAATAAACAATCGATTTTCAATCACATTGTAACAAAAAGTAAAACAATACATAAACTTTATTATTGGCAAAGTAATACAACTAAATGTACTATTTAGGGAACCAAAGTTGGTACATAAACTGTGCCAGAGTTTAATCTGATCAAAGTGAAATATGTAGTTGGTTACATAGAAAACAAGGTGCCTTGACTTCAAAAATTGGGACTATAAAGTTATACGCAGAATTAATTAATATGTTCCTTCTCTGAACAACTATAAATGCTAATTGAGGTCAACAGGTACATAGCTCTATACAAAGAGGATTACCATATTATAAATTCGGTCATTTGAAATACATTTAGGATAAATTCACCTCACTTAACAAACATGAAGACACACTTAACAGCCTGTAGGTGTGACTCGAAATTCGCGTGAATACTTTTAACAATGGATCTCATATTATAAATATAATGAGTTAACTTACCTAGAAAATAAAATATCTAACTAAAACTAATGTGGCAAAATAGTACTTCCTAACAACAAAATATGACGGAATAATGTTGAGAAAATATTTCGCTAACAAAAATAAATTTCGTAAATTACACCTCAGATGATAGTTTTATGAAATGTATATACTCGTAATGTCAGGTAAGTACCTACATTTTAAGAAAACCGACGAAGATAATAGCTTTGAACAAAGAGATCATAGTTACCTAGAGAAGGAAGTATAAAACTGCATTTAAATTTTTAAAAAATCTAAAATGTTTAGTTGAACGCTTCCACCTATTGGAAGTTAAATTTTCAGTCTTAAAATAAAATATTTTTATTGTGATAACCAATTAATGACTTCAAAATTCAAAGACCAAGAAATAGAAACAATATTCGACATAATTATAGAAAATGTTCGAGCAATTCTCTGCCGTATACCTTCATCGATTCATGTTTAATTTTGCAGTCACACATAATATGGAAACAACAACAACAACTAGAATATGCGATCTTGTTTTTCATTGACAGCGTCCCAGACTTATTAAATTAAATCCCTCGATGCTTGATGTCTTTAGATAGAAATAAATATTACACTGCAATAATGTCAGTTATTTTGTGTGATAATCCACTAAAACAAAGGCAACATTCTACATACATCACTAGTCTACATCAAACACTGCTTTACTTCATTCTAGAGAAAATCAAAATATAAAACCAAATTTAACACGTCATATTCCGTGATTTTGATCTACATACAAATACTATTATCAACATAATATACCAAGACATTAATTTCTTGAAATTTACTAAAGCAACTATTGATTAAAAAGCAGTTTACTTAATAAACAGCTAGATAAAAGTTTTGAAAATAATGCGGTATCAATAATAAGACAACAATGACCAATACCCAGTGAAGCATTTGAACTGTGGATGTTTTAAAGGAATCAAAGAATTTCAAAGGCAGGAAATGACCAAGAAACTGGAGCTAATGGATACCACAATCGATGTCGAATAGTCGCAACGACAAACACAGACTAATTAGTCAGTAAAATGGTCACTGTATCATTTCACAAAGGAAGAGCAATCCACAAACTGCAGACAAATTCTCTCAATTAGTTAAAAAAAGATTTAGTGTGTACACAGATCAGAAATTTTCTACCAGGAGAGCAAGTGAGAGTAGATACTTTTCTTCCAATTTCTAATATAACCTGTAATTTCTAATTCTAATGAAACATATTTACTTTAACATCTTCTATACAATAAAGTAAAGAGATGACCCTTATACATATATCATTAGTAAAATACAAATACAAAACTATAAAACAAAAGCTAATAGCATGTACATATGCCTAAAGTGTAACTTATGCTAATTAAATCGTACTTCTGGACCTTGGTCAGACAAAAAAGAAGAAAAATAGCAAACATTATATTTTATAACAAATGGATGGTAGAAATCAAAATATATAGCGAAGATTGAGGTACATACCTAATAAACGTTTGACAAAAGTGGACATTTGTCAATATAAAGTATCCATTAAGGAGACAATCTAGGATATATGGTTTTAGCAACCAATATTCAACATCGTATTAAAAAGCATTTTCTCATATCTATAACCTGATCAACAAAAGTAGATAAAAAACAGAAAAAAACCCAGACTTTATTCTACGTATAGACACAAAATAATTTTATTATCACAGTATTGTCGATTGTATAAGGTGCTCGTACCTACATGAGCATTCAATAATACATATTTAAGGAAATTGTCATTTTATTTAACAAAACAATAATACTAAATTATGTTATTTCATTAGACATTTTCAAGTACCTATTAATACATAATTCTAAACTCTATAGTTAATAGAAACAACATATTAGTTCAATATACTAAGTCAGGTTGAACATTTGTGTATATACAAAAGGTATCAGATAAATCAAGCAGGACATGGAGGAATAGAATAGTTCTATTCCTCCATGCAAGCAGGAGTGCGATAATCTGAAATTCTTTATTGTGTCAAAATTTTACAAACCTAACGAGTAATAGATAGCCAAATATTGTCTACTATGTATAGGTGTAAAGTAATTTGGAAATTGCAACATACACACTATAGAATCTCGTCTTAATAGCAGATACAAATGGCACATCATTAATAAACTTATTTCTATGACAATAATTATGTCATCGCCAAAATTAGTTTTGTTATAATGTGGAAATAAAAATAGTAAGTACCCACACATTACGATTTACGGAGATAGACAAATGTATATATCCAGAGAGTATTCTTTTATATAAATCTACCCGATGTATAGGTATTGGCAAGCTCCGAAGATTCTCTAAGTTTGCACTTACTGTCTTATATCTCTCAATGGAAATAAATACGATCAAAATATAAATATATCAAAAATATGTCATTAAACACACAGGGAGACATTTTTCTCTAGGAAATATAAGTATGAGGAAAATATATGACCAAATTTGTGAAAGACCTTTTTATTTCCTAATGTTAAAAAACAATAAAGCAAGCCAAACGTCTACACATAACACACCGGAACACCTCACCTTCTCTACGTCAATACAGCTCAGTCAATGTACATAGGTACCTATATGATACGCAAGCTAAATTGGCCTAAATAATGCAATCTATGTATGCCTGTGTTTTATTGAATAATAAATCCTTTAAGATCCTACACATGTGTGACTAATTATGTCAACATTATGTGTCGTCTAAGTAACTGCAACTATGTAAATCTTATTCCACTTAGTAGTAATAGACGTTGTGCTTAAGTAGGAAGAATGTTATTAAGGTCACCAATGCGGTGGTTCACCTATAGAAGAGTAGGCATTCGACCTGTATTCCTTCCTAAGTAAACGCTTTTAGTGTTTCAACATCTCCACGTTCATATAACTTCAAAAGTTACAGATGTTTATAAATTTCATTATGATTTAGATTTCTTTTTTTATAAAGTAGTGGACGAAATAATCACGACATCTGATAATAACTGCGATTCATTTCAAACATAAACAAAACTAGTAGCCTACTATGAAGGTTCAGAAATCCCATGACAATATCAAAAGCGACTAATCAGAAATTTTCAGAATCAGATCTTTTTGATAAATAAGCACAACTAATGTCAGATAACGGAGTAGGTACTTATAAAAAATGCCTAATTTTCAGTACAAAAAAACAACATATCGACAAATAAATGAATGGTCAAATATTTTAGAATAATTCTTAGCTAGCTATATAGAACCTATAGGTAACTTTCAATTTAGCTGCTCAAGCAACAACACCATTAATATATTTGTGTGCAGAAGCAAACAAAGTCCTCTGGGAAAGTTAGTAGAAATCAAAAATGTGAATTACACCCACTACTACTACTCCGTACTACTATCAGCCACAACGCATCCAGAATCAAAACTATACATCAATTCCAAATGTAACTTGATACAAATAAATAAATAGAAACAGACAGACAAACTACCTCATGACAATAATATGCAGTTTCAGCCTGACCGACCGAAGTCAGATATTTTTTTACAAGTCGAATCAGGTGAACGACAACAGATCCTGCAGAGAAAAGCGCTGTCTGTGGGGGAAAATTAAACAATGCAGATTATAATGGACACAAAAATACAAACAATACTGCAATTAGAAGGGAAAATGCATAACCGGGACACATTTGAAACTGTCTATAATAAGAGTAGCCAGGTTAATAGGTCAACAATGCACTGAGAAACTTAAAATTCACATTGTACATTAGACAAGTGAAATTCTAATAGATTTATAAATTTAAGTTGGAAGAAAAAGACAGTTGTTTTGTCATAATACATAAAGTTACATAATAATGGCAAAAATTGAGCACAAGTAACACAATCATTTTCGTAATGAAAATAAGTTCTCAACTTTATGTAGATACATACATAACATATTTCTGAATTAATGATGGTAAAATAATATGCAATTGCTTTAAAAAAATTCTTAAGCAGCAACAATTTTAGTAAGATGTTAATGTCGATGTTGAAAATCGATTAGCTTGTAGGTATTACTGCCAACCACTATTTCCTAATTGAAAATAGGCAATAAATAACGCTATAAAATTAAAGAAAAAATCAATTTATAAGTTCAACATTTTACTCATAATTTCATGATCAAAGATATCTATCTTATGAGAAGAAAAGCTTAGTTTGTGTTCGTAAATACAATAATATCACAATGACTCAAAATACACATTAGGCAATTACTGTTTCCAAAATTAAAGTGAGGAAAGAACTGCTCTAAAATTAATTCGTATCTAGATTTTAGTCAGTCCTGTAACCATACAGATTGTTAAGTAAATAGCTACATATTATCCTACTCTAAATTTATATAATTTGAAGACAATAATAAAAATAAAATAATGTTAATTTATAGAGCACCCAAGTTGGGAATATTTCTATGGCTACTTTTGTCATACAAATAAAAACATGTTTATTTTTAAAAAATAGATATTTATCAACATTATATCAAGTTACTTCAAACATATTAACTTAGTGATCTAATAAAAACAAAAGTCTTGCATACTTTGGTCCAGGACAACAATTTATCAGGTGCAATGTCCTTTCGAAACAAATTCACAGTCCATCCAGGCGGACTATAGCCAGCAGGATAGTGCAGACTCTGTTGTCGATGAAACTGGCTCATGGCCAAGGGAAGGGCCGGATTCGCAGGGGAACAGGGAGATTGAGATAATGCTGGAAGATCTTGATAAACTAAAACAATCAGAGAAAAATAGATACCTCAATACTTTCATGATAAAAAAGCTATCTCTTGTACAACTTAGAGATCAAAATCATAGATTCAAGTTCGGAAATTGACTTTTTGTATCACTCAGCCTAAACATAATTTTCATGGTTAGTCAAAATTCTTTTCGGTCACTTAGTAATAATTTCGACAGCAATTATCCACTGAAAATATGAGGCGATATATTCTTTGCTAAAGCTTGATTTTTATAATCATGTTGTCACAAAATAAAGCTGATGTTGGCGGACTTCTTGTACTGTCCTTTTCGGGGCAGCCATACTGTCTCGTAGCAAACTACAATATAGGAATAGTGGCTTATGCATCAACTGTGTCTCTGCTATTTTGGCCCGCTACACTCTTAGAGATACAGCTTCGCGGAGACTTTGAAAACAACCGCCATAGCCTCGACGCTACAGGTGTTCACTGGGCGACATTCGACTCCACCGAATTCTCAAAGTGCACTATGTCAAACAAGGTGGAGTCTGCTCTCAAAGGGATCGGCCGACGTGAATACAAATGCAGACGAATGAAAACAACAAACAACAACTCAAATATGAAGATATTATTAACTTACCACCACCAGCTGAGGCCATATATGCCTGATAATAACCGTTTCCAGTGGTTAAGTCCGCACTACCAGGCGGCTGTTGAGCTGCAGGTGGGGGTGGTGGAAGAGGAGGTCCTGAGTTGGCATACACGGGGAAGGAAGAGGTTGATGAAAAAGGAGTTGAATGCAAACCACCCGTGCCAGCAGAATTGTTAATTAGTGCCGTAGAGCTGACCTGGGCGCCTACTTCAGTGACACTACTAGCACCAGAGCTGTGTTGCATATCCCCCAGCGAGGTGTCGTAGCCACACTGACCAGGACCGACACAGTCAGATCGACCACCACCGCAGGCATCACTAGAGATGGTAGAAGGAGTCTTGTAGATACCGTTAGTATTGTTCGTATAGGAAGATGGGGCATCTGAATTCATGGTAGTACTTGGGAAGCTGGGATACGGACCAGAGGGAGGCGTAGAAGCATTTAGTCCCGCACAGTGTGCATCGGGGGGAACTCCCACCACTGAACTGCAAGGAGTGGTGTTTGCTGAGGAATTAGAAGGGTAACCTGCAGATGGGGCAGTGCTTTGGCGCTGAATACTTGAACCACGTTGATCTAAAACATCAAAATATTAGTTGACATACGAGAAGGAAATCAATAAAATAATCCATTGTTTTCGCTTTTTCTATTTCATCAAAAGTAGAAACAATGTACCCACTTTACCAAACCAAGTAAATTCGCTAGTAAATAGTAAAACAGTTTACAGACAGATATGAACATTTCAAATCAATCATCCCAGCGGTGGGAATTAATTCAAACGTATAAGCAAAGGGATAATTCTTCATGACAAGCATTATCAAAATTATCACCCAACATCCCTCTCAGGCATCATTAGAGGCCAATTTACTTAAAGTATGGTCGGATGAGTTGTAAAAACCACCGATAATCTTCGACATTAAACCGATCACGCTACTATACAAAATTGAAGATTACTTTCAATATACATATACATAGCACGGATAAAAAATACGAAAACAAAATTGGGTTTACACACTGAACTCAAATATAGATAATGATCAAAATACGAAATTCTTCCAAAACCTATTAGAGGAAATAGAAACCAAACAAAGTAATCTATGGTTTTGTCTCCTAAAGCTTGGCAATGTTACTTATGAAAAACATTATTACCTACACATCGTATTATAATAGTGCGAATTAAATGTAAATCATTTGATCAAAAGGTAGTAACATTCAGCTGTTGATACTTGAATAATTTTTGTGTATTTTAACTGAATTATTTTATTTAGTGAGTTCCATAGGACACTGATATGCTATGACTTCTGATATTAGAAGCCGAAAAAGCAACAAGTAGATTCCTGTACTACCTAGTTAGCCAATGCTCCTACAACTAAACTACTTTGTAACAATTATGAAAACTAAAAAAAACGGAAGTTAACCACTGCCACTCGATCTAGAAATCCAATCTTCTCTGGACGACATACTATTGAATCAAAAAATGTAGCAAAAATGCAACCCAATACCTGCAAACTAAACGAGAAATCAATATCTGATCTAATAAAGATAAGAAACAATGTTTGTAATCTACTCAGTCCATAAGACAGTGTTTATAGAAGTAGGAGATGATATCATAATATGTAAAATGCCATCGGACATTAAAACAACAATGAACCCTATTCATATGTATACAAACATTGGGGATCAAGATGTTGCTAGTCGTCAATAGATCCTATACACAAAGTATCAAGATAGGATATCTTCAGTCTAGCATTTAAGAAGACATCGACAAAAATTTACAGAGAACAAAGATCAATCAACGCAGAAGTCATGAAACAGTTCCCAACTTTGTGTAGCAGTAGTAGTAATAGTAATTACATCATGAGAGAACTTTGTCAGCGAGATCTTGACTTTTCCGACAGAGACTGAGATCTATAAACTTGAACTAGACAGGTTAAACTATAATGTAATCACAAAGGTATTTAAATTCTTGAGAGAATTTAGAAGATGCATGATTATCTAGCTAACCCGTCAAATATATAAGTCAAAAATTCGCAACACCAATATTCATACGGCTAACTTATGAGATGTTTTCTATAGTCTGTGATTACCAATTCATCGTGTAATTATTCTAATTCTGTATCACCACTCAATCAGTTATTCATGCTGCACTAGTTTATAAACACCGAGACTTCAAAATTTCCGCCACAGTGACCCGATTTGATTTCCGCTGACCCTCAAACAACCCAACATCACTTTACGGCTGGTTGGATCTGACTGAATCAAAGGATGAGAGGATGAGCCAGTGTATCAATCCACAGAACATGTCACCCCCACAAAAATGTTCACCTATTCACTTATTTTCTACTTAGACATAGGTTAAGTATTATACTGAAATCCGGAATCTACTTGTGAAGCTGTAATTCCATCACTTCTATTGATACCAACTACCAACCAATGTACATAATAAAGTCAAAATGGAGCCTATACGTAACTAAATAATTGAAAACTATCATCTGTCAAGTTGCCAAATCTATTGACAGCTGAAATTCTAGCAATTGTCAGACCTGATGTTCGTTATCTATACATATTGGAAATTCAACGCTTAATGTAATCTAATAAACTGGCTATATACATTAACTACATTAACAGCAGATATCTAGTGCAAATTAATGTTCCGATTGAATTAGCCCCGTGGGAAAACCAGCGACTATTACAGGTGAACAATTTGTCGGTTAAAACACAAAAAAGAATCCACTCATTTGTCTATCGAATTAATCAATTATATTGCAAGGAGACCAACATCAAACACTCGCAGAACAACTACCTATTCTCTACTTACACGAAAAAATAAACACCCAACTTTCAAACACAAATATCTCAACTTCGTTCGCTGAAAGATTATACATACCAAATTGAGAAAAATCAATTATATAGGTATTTTATTTTCAAAAAATTAAGTCTATCAATTCAATATGGATAAAGTCTAATAATCGCGAAAATATAAAATCGGTGACCACAAAATATGGAAAATTGTTATATACACAAAAGTGTGTGACTAGTGGGAATAATAAATCTAAAATATAGCCTTTTATAAATTAAACTAAACAACTACTAAACTAAACAAAATAATGTGATTATTTTAGATCTCAAAGAATCAGATAGTTAGTTTAAGTGCTATGTGTACGGCTAAAAGAAAATATGAATGCAGTAACTCGCATGGCTCCAAAGAAATTAAAACACCATTTGAAGTAGTACTATTTAACTAATTGTAATGCTTTTAAAGTGTAGTATATCACGCTGAATAGGCCATTCTACAGCACAAAATTCACCTCCGATCTCCAAAGTTCACAGACAACATTCAATTTTGTCTTAAATACTGACATTCTCTAAAAAATATCCATGCTGTGATATACTCTGCTATTGAAAAGCAAAATAAAACACCTTTTCACCGTGTGATAGAAAACTAAGTCCATTAATGACTTTATATAGTACTATTGACATTTATTAAGTCCCTAGACATCCAGGAGATAGCCAAGCAACCTACTTGCGTAACTCTGTCCATTAGCAGAGGGCGGGCGAGATTCTGATGGACGTCTACAGGAAGGATTGGTACGTGGAAAGGCAGTTCGACGTGTCTGAGGTGTGGTTCGCAGGCCATTAACTCCCATAGCTAGGGCAGTAGGTCGCTCATTTTGTTGCTGAACTTGAGGTGAATGATATCCCACACTACCTCCCCCTCCATTGGCATAAATCTGATCCCCTCCTGAAGAATTGGGATAATAGCCAAAGACAGGTGGCAGCGAAACCCCTCCACCGCCATCCAGACTGTCCCAGGAGGAATTGTCTGCAGGGAGGCCGCTATCCATGGATGCCTCTGACACGGTGCATTGCTCCTCAAACTGCCGACGGAGTTGATGTTGATCTGTGATGTTGCTATGGTTATTGTTATTGTTACCATAGGAGCGACAGTGTGGCAACGTGGTGCGTGTAGGAGCTGGAACCGAGGCATTGCCACCAGTTGGTTGAAGGTGTGTGGCGGCTCCTCTGGAATTGGTTGGAGTCCACGTAGCTGGCGTTGTACTGGACATAGTACCTCTCTGTCAACAAAAATAACAATTTGTCAAAACAAAACATAAAAGAATGCTCGTTTATAAAACTTAAAATGTCGGACTTTCAAAGATATTAAGTTTAGACTGTCAGGAAAACTTGTGACCCACTAATGTAACATCAAATTAATTAGAAACATGTAACTTGGATAAAAATGAGCCATAAAATTTGACGAGGCTGGGATAATTCGGATTATCCAAAAGAATTGTGCATTTCTGAATAACAATTTATCCGAAACTTGAAATGAAATTTATTGGATACATCAATTCAAACAAAGCAAACAGAGCTAAAATGATGCAAAATAGTAATTAAACTTTTTTAAACATCAAACAATGAAGCACGTTTAGAATTTGACATCTAAATTAAAATCAAACATTGTAAGTGCAGTCATCAACGTATTCTTTACCAACTGCGCAATTTCTAAATGAGCATCTTGCACCGTACAACTATTAGGTACATTTTTCATATCATCCTGCATACCTTAGAGCGGTCAGTCATTGCAGCAATGTGCTATGTCAACTTAAGAATCAGTATCGACTGTCAAAATACACTTTAAAGCTAAAATACGCACAATAAAATGTTAACAGCCTAATATAAATTAATTAAACGCTTAACCAAAATCTAATAAAATTGCACTTCAGAACGCACAATTCAAGAAGAAAAACAAATCTAAATACCCTCCCGAAGTCTCTTTTAGCAACAGATGTCACACAATCAACACAATAAATGTGAACACGTTATGAAATATGACATACATGTATGGAGACTACCGGCAAAATGCTTGAAAGGTCATTTATCAAACAAGAAAAAATGACCCGCCATTGAAAATAATCTGCACCTACTTAATTTCTTTCATCAGATACATGTTAGTAAGAATTAAAAAGGAGTTAAAAGCAATGTTAAAAAAGCAACACTTTAAGAAATACACAATAGAATTAACTAAAAGTATTTTCTTATCTATAATAAGAGGCAAAAATTAGTAAATTGAAAGCATTTAGTTAAACTTATAACTGGGGGATCAAAGGATTGGTGGTTCCAAGTACAGTGACCGCGGAAAGTTTAGCAACACCTATCATTCTTATTTTTAAAATGTAAAAATCGTTTGTCTAGAATTGTAAATTTATAGGTTCACTCACTGTTGTTATTTTTAAAGATAATATCTCCTGAAAAATAATGTTTTGCAAAGTTTCAACATATTTGTGCAAGATGGTACTCCATGCCACACCGCCAAAAGTGTCACCAAATGGATTCGTGACTAGGGGTGGGATCTATTACAATTGCCAACACAAAGCCCGGACCTAAACCCCATAGAGAAGTTGTAGTCTTATGTAATCTAAGGTATCCTTACAAAATTTATACCAATATCAATCAGCTGTCAAATTTTTTTTTATAAAAGAAATGTCGACGACTCAAGTTACCTGAGACGAGTGTTCAAATTTGGTGTCATTCAGGCCTCACTGAGTATCTGGTGTCATCAAAAATATGGGTTACCCCACAAAATGATGACTTTTTTGTTAATATTTTCTGTAAATACTATTCACTTGTTTTATGGTGCTGTAATTACGGACCATATTAGATTATTCTTTTCTGTGCATATAAAATTGATAGGTTTTGCTAACCTTTCCACAGACATTTCGGATGATAAACAGTTGAACCAGTTCAATAAAATTGTAGGTCTTCTACCACATTTTTAAAACCATGGTTACTGACAACTATATAGACTAAGGCAGATTAGATATAATATTATAACATTGTTAGTTATATAGCAGCAAAAATTGAGCTAGCTTTGGCTGGTTATGTACACGATACCTCAATAACCACTTCATCGTAAATAGTTTCAGCTAGCAAATCCTTGTTGTTATTTGTGGACACAGCATCAGCTAACAATTGATAGTCACTCTTATGTTCAGATGACGAGATGGCATAGTCAGAGCCATGGATTAGAACTTTGGGAACAAATTTCGTTGGCCTGACACCATTGCATTCCGTAGTCGGCAAGTACACTAATTTCCCACCTTCTTCAAATCCAGAGTGCTCTAAATTGTTGTCATAACTGTGCCTATAATTAGTACATCGTTGTTGACGACGGCCATTCAATGACTTCTTCTTCAACAAATGGCGCATTGAACCATGATTACGATACTGTCGAGGCGACAAATTGGGCAAATTATCAACATTTGGAATCGGAGGAACAGCTTCATTATCAGTGTTACCAGGCGATTCTCCAGGTGTAGCAACACAATGTACAGGGCCAAACTCGGCACGATCAAAAGCAACAGGATCAGCAAGACCCTGTCGGAGGTCTGAGTGACGATTATTCAACCGTGACGAATAAGAGGCATGATCCAGAGTGACAATTGAAGATGTAGGTCGTTTTGTTTGGTGTTGTTCATGTCCACGAAGCACACGCATTGATCTGGAGCGTCGAGTGCCGCCACTTCTAGTGTTGTGGGTTTGATGCAATTCAATGGATGGTGACTCTCTGTGTATTCCTGTAGAAATATCGGTCTGCGGTGTGACACGTCGAAAAGCAGACCTGTGTTCGGTCTATAGAATACCAAAAGATACAAAAGTAAGAGAATTACACCAGATACCTACCATCAATTCATAAAATGTAAAACAAATAAACCTACAACTGTTTCTACCCATAATTTACTAAAATAACTCATCACTATGCAGTAATTGTGTACCTTCCATGTCTCCAAAGAAAGTATAAAACTCAAAACAATAAAATGGAATGTCTAAATTAAAAAGTAAATTATCTTACAATAGATGATTGTAGCACATTTCCTCTTCTACTGTTAGCATCAAAATTCCCAACTTCTGTATTTTGACGCATCATCTGCAATGGAAGGAAGCACAGAAATTTCAATTATGTAATAAGTTTTAAAAAAAACAAGTCATATTTTTTGTTTACATTAAAATGACATAATAGATTACCTGTAGTTTAGCTAAAGGAATAATATCAGCTGTAACAGGTCGTTGCCAATCTGTCTTCTGTGAATTTGGACTGTAATAGTAGAATCTATTAGTGTTCGTGTCAAAAAGCTCCCACCATTGGAACTTATCTGATCGTTTACTAGAATTTTAAATATGAGAAAAACACAATAGAATATACTTTTAGTAGCTAATCAAATGCAGTATATAAAAAACAAAGAATCAAGAATTTGATATGTTACAAAATATAGGTAGTCGGTGTCTATTGTAGTGAACAGTTCACCATATTGTTTCAGAATACATCGTGCCCAATAGAGAATGTAATCAATTAAACTCACATAGGGACATTTGATGGCTGATCCCATAAGCATTCACCAGAGGAAAGATTAACAAACATTGGTTCCCTCGACTTTGGTTCTACAATTTCAACCCACTCACATCTAGAAACAAAGAGTTGAAAATCTATGTACTTAAAGAACAATATATTTATGTCATAAATGGTAGAGTAAAAAAATATTACAGAAACCTCAGTTCTAAATTTTAAAAAATATTCATACCAAACCTTGGATCAAAATATTGAAAAAGCAAGCATTTTAACATGATCTGTCTGTTTTATACACAGAAACATTCATTATATAGGTACATTATTTCTGCAAATTTAATGTCACTTCACATAAATTATAATCCATAGTTGCTTTGAGCATCAAATTAGTAGCTGCAGGTAATAATTGTTATTAAGTCATAATTTAAATCTGATAGTAAAATCCGTATGAAACAAACGTCAAGCTTCTTCCCCCCTAAAAAATGGTTGAAGGTGGATGATTAATTCAGAAAGTTTTATTCAAAAATAAAAAAACAAAATTAATAATTACCAATGTGTTGATCTAGATTTATCCAAAGAATCAAGACAAGCAAGAAAACTAAAGGTCACATTAAAGACCAAACAGTCAAATATTCAGATGTAAATACACCCTTATTTGTGCCAACTTAGCAGTAAGTGGACTTGATATAATACAAAGAGGTCATACAAAAATCTATCTATTTTTATAAACTATAGAAACATAAGATATTGGTGAAAGTATCAAGTCTATATTTTTATGGATATTTTTTTTAATGTAATTTTCTAAAACTAATGTCCAAATGTCCCCAATAAGTTTTCACCCCAGCAATATTTTTTGATACCACTTGCACACAGTTGCCTTAGATGGTCTTTCATCTCTAAAAAATGTTTTTCATTATTAACAGCTAGTACTCATAGTTTTCAATAAATAAAAACATGTAAATAATAATTATTTGGAGATGAAAGACCATTCAAGACAATTGGCTGCAAGTGGTATTAAAACATGAAGTTTTGTTTTCATATAGAAAGCATATCAAAGGTAAATTAAGGCTTCTGGACCATCATGTTATCCTCCAAATTTTATCACATATTTTAACTGATCTCAAGACCCAATAAAATTGTCTAAAAAAGCAGAAATCCAGTTAAAAACTGGATTTTTAGATTCCCTGCAGAGATCTGTTAAAGATATTCTACATTAAAATATTAATTATGATAGTTAAATGCTAGTAGCAGCTTATTTCAAGTTTTAAGAGTTTAAATATTTTCTAAAGTTTTAAAATGTAACACCATGTTGTTCTAATTTCATTTTGTGAAAAAATTATGAAACAAAAATATGATTTAACCTAAAAAATTATAATATAGTTTTGCCTCTTGCCTTAACATAATAGATGGAAAAATAAAATTAAAAGTACAAATAATAACTCAAATATTTCGTAAATGATATAGAAATTCCTTTATAACAATGGGGCCAGATCACACAAATATACATAACATCTCCATGTTTTTCAAAATATAATCAAATCTGATTTTTGTAATGCATTTTTTATTCAGAACACCAAGGAGGATTAAAAATTAATAAATTTCATATCAGAAAATAACTGACAAAAATATGACCATTTCAACCCAATCAAATTCATGGTTTAAAAATTATTATTTTTATTCATCATCAGCTTGTTGAGATAATGTTAAAAGAAATGACTAAAGCTGAAAAATTTATTTTAATTTTGCAAATTTTCATGTAACACTTTATCAAGCAAACTAAAACAATTACAGAGTTAGAAGTCAATATATGTAAAGAAACAGGTAGAAAAGTA